>JARK01001343.1:2994739-3014804 GCA_000688135.1 Ancylostoma ceylanicum
CCCCCCCCCCCCCCTCCCAGAAACAACTATTTCACTAGCTTTGTAGTGATAATCACCGTAATCATTTGTTATAAGTAAAGGATAAAAAGCATACAGTGGGCGGCGTTGATCAATCCCGTCACGTGGGATGCGCCACGCATTCGACTTCATCTGAGCATCGTAGAGGCGTTGAATGCGTTATCACTAAAACTCTTCTGCAATGCGCAGCACTGTAAGACCCATGACATGTTGTGAAGAAAATGATGAGAACAAAATGTCACAAGTCCTCATATCTTGTCACACAGTATGCGTTGGATTGCGTGTTGGTGTGGAAACATGTTGCATGAGAACTTTTGATGACGAACAGTCGCAGCGACAGCGTCGCTTTGACGTGTGCCATCGGCCTAAAAGAACACCTCTCGCTAACATAAAGTATTTCTGGCCTTTGCTACTTCAAAATGAATCAAAATGAACCGGCGATATAGGAGATACGGGTAAATGACACGTATCAATTACCACGTTACATCGCTATGGATNATTTTGATTTTTACCTTGATTTACAGGTGTTTTGGACCACTTCTGTCATGTTCAGACATGTTAAGGACCGACTGTAGTGTTTACAATTTACAACAGTTGGAACAAATAAAATAAGCCCAGACACTATATAAGGGAGGAGATGGGTAGGATCACTTTATGTCGAAGAGGAGGAGCCAGGAAGGCGAAGAAGGACACGGATGAGGGGGGACGCTGTAGGGCTGGGCCTGCGCCCAGAAGGGGTGATAATGCTATGCAAAGGGTCCACTTTTGCGGCAACGGTGCGCCGGCGTGCAAAAGCGGGGAAATGCCTGGGGACGGGTCTAACAGTGTGATGAGCGTGCGCCGGCGTCCAAAAGCGAGGAAATGCCTGGAGACCGGTCTTACGGTGTGATGAGGGTGCACCGGCGTTCAAAAGTGGGTTAACGCTCAGAGACGGGTCTAACGGTGTGATAAGGGTGCGCCGGCGTCCAAAAGGTGGAAAACGCCTGTAGACGGGTCGAACAGTCTCATATAAGGTGGAAAGACGTCTCCCGATTGTTTCACGGCTGTGGAAAGGTGCCTCGAAACCAGGAAGCTCGAAGGTGCGTGGAACGGGAGTTTTGTTAAATGTGGGACGGCCGGCATGGTGTGAGGGAAATGACATAAGAAGACAAAGCGGGCGACGCGAGCACAAAAAGAAGCCTGAGAGTCCGACGTTAGCCGGACGATCAGGCTGGTTTTCAATTAATATGAAGTAAAAGTGGTAGTGCACAGCCGCGCTACTCATCTCCGGCCTGTGAATGCACCAACACCGACTCCTTTTTGAATTCCCTAGATGTGCCCAAACTGAACTGGTGATGTTGGTGTGATAGCGATAGTGGAAACGATGTATAGGGTAATTTATACTAGATGCGACTTGCGTGCGATCTCCAGACGCACGCATCCACTTGCGGAAGATTTTCTGTAAAGGCCGGTCAACGCGGCATGGAATTCTCAAGGAAAAAAACGCGCGGCCGCCGCGAGGCCGTAAACGCGTGCGACTGAGCTGCGATTGCGATGCGCCTGCCCCGTATTCTTCATCATATAATCGCACGCGCGTCGATCGCACGCATCCAGTATAGATTGCCCTTATCACAGCATGTCAAGGCCTCATTTTTTCTCACATCACCAGTTCATTTTGCACATTGATCACCCCGCCACATAAGTTATCATCCCTCTCACGCTGTCGGAAGCTGCGACCTCAATCGGTCATAAGGGCCATCCCGTGCACATTGTAAACGCCACTGTGCCAGCTAACGTTTCCGTTTTTTTTCGTTTTTAGGCGCTGATCATGATAACCATGAAAACAGCCCGCCATAACGGCCAGGCAATCCGATACAAGTCAAACCAGCGAAGAATGACATTTGTGTTTTGCAAAAAACCAGTCGTTTTGGGCGCAAGAACCCTCAAAACTCTTTTTTTTAAACTATGCCAAAGCTCTGGAACCCTGCGAGCCTGACGAAGATCCCTTCGACAAATGCAGCAGAGCTACGGAAACAGTAAGCCAGATCAGGGCAAGCAAGGAAACTCTCCAAAAGCAACTTGACAAGAAGCAAGCCCAGTATGAACAAGCTACTGCAAAAAATGGTGAAAAGAACCTGCTGAATGAACTCCAGGAGACAGAAAAAGTGTCAAAATTCCCGGAGATCCTAGCCAGCGCTAATGAGATGATTTTCATGCTAGCNTGAACAAGCTACTGCAAAAAATGGTGAAAAGAACCTGCTGAATGAACTCCAGGAGACAGAAAAAGTGTCAAAATTCCCGGAGATTCTAGCCAGCGCTAATGAGATGATTTTCATGCTAAAAGCGCGCCTAGCGGAGGCAAAACATGACAAATTTCGTCTTGCAAAAAAGCTTGGCATTCCTTTGCCGACGCCTAGAACAATTAGGCAGTGATCGCCGAGTAAACAAGACGATTGCACCCCCCAAAAATCACATTACCGAAATTTTCCGGCGTGTGAGAGGCATTCACTGGATTCTGGGCAGTCTTTGACACTCTCGTGCATAGCAGCAGAAGCACCAGCACAGTAGAAAAGATGCTGCTTCTCAAAGAGTCTCTAAAAGGGGGCTCAGAAAATGCAATCAGAGGGATACAGTCCGTACCACAAAACTACGACTGGATGGTGGAAACACTGAAGAAAAAGTAAGGAAACAAGCCCGTTGATCGAGCGAGAACAGTCCAAAGGCTAGTAAACACGCGGACTGCGGATAACTCAGCAGAGGACTGTGTGCAAGTTCTCGACAACGTGAAAATGCTCATTAATCGAATGGTCTCAGCAGGCAACGATTTCAGAAAGACAGAGGATCCTCCGGAACAATCCTGAAAAATTTCAAACGCCATGGTAAAAAGAGTGCTACTGGAAATTCGAGAGAGACCACATGTCACAGTGTTATGAGGTGTGATAAGGGGGCGCCGGCGTCCAAAAAGGGGTAAACGCTCAGAGACGGATCCATCGGTGTGATAAGGGTGCGCCGGCTCCGAAAAGCGAGGAAATGCCTGGAAACGGGTCTAACGCTATGACAAGGGTGTGACGGCGTCCAACAGCGGGGAAATGCCTGGAGACAGGTGCAACGGTTTGATAAGGGTGCGCCGGCATCCAAAAGTGGGGAAACGCCTGAAGACGTGTCCAACGGTCCTACACGAGGAAAGACGTCGCTCGCCTGTTGCACAGCTGTTGAAAGGGCTCCTCGGGGCCAAAAAGCTCGAAGGTGCAAGAAACGAGAGTTCTGATAAACGAGGAATGGTCGGCGTGGTGTGAGAGAGATGCCACATGAAGGCAACGCGAGCGAAGCGATAACGAAAAGAAGCCTGAGAGTCCGGCGTGAGCCGGACTCTCAGGCTGGTGAAGTAAAATTGGTTGTGCACAGCCGCGCTACTCATCTCCAGTCTGTAGATGCACCAACACCGACTCCTTCCTGAATTCACTAGGGCGGCAGTAATTTGGTTTGGTCGACACCTCGAGGTAACAGCGAGGTAACCGTCGGAGGTTACCTCGAGGTCATCTCAAGGTCAATTTTCCCAAAACTGTATTGTAAAACAACTGAGACCTCGAGGTAACCGACCGGTCACCTTGAGGTCTCACTTTGGTCTCGACCTCACGGTAACCGAGCTGGGACCGTGATCTATTATCTAATCAGAGATATTTACGAAAATACAGGGTGGCTGTTAAGTATGGATCGCTCTTTTCAAAAGCTAAAAAAGAAAAAGGAAAGCAGTTATCACCAATCTGCCGTGACTATGCGATAGCTAGGTGCTTCCGTTAATAGCGCGCAAATTTTGGTTCCCTTGCTTGGACCCCTTCGGGAGTTATGAAGAGATTTTGTCATCTCCTGCCATCTGTGAACCTCAGCGGTTGCACGCTCTATGTTAGTGAATCTGCTAAACGCCCTGATTTCCCTGCGCCAACAAGCGGGGAAATTGTGGGACAGCGAAGGGATACAGGCCATACTGCTCCACTCCAGAAACCAGGGGAATCTTGATTCATTCTCACATCATCTTGACGTGGCATCATCGAGAAGAGTAGCTATGCGAATATTCGGTCAGATTGAGTCGTGCAGCTTTCAACTCGAATATCTCCGCAGGCACTGTTCACAAGATCGCGAAACTTGGGCAGGGGCTGTGTGGTAACCGATTGTTTTGAAACAGCACACTGCCAGATTGGGCGATTAGGGTACATTTCGACCAGGCAAAAAAGTTTTTGAAAAATATCCGTGTGGCCGCCCTCTCAACCTCGTTTTTACCGACGGAAAAGTTATCACTGTTAGGGCTTTAGTAATTCTGTTGGAGCCAGCTCCACCAGTTGTATCACAGTACAGTAAAGAAATAGAGGGTGAGCGAATGTACTCTGTTTGTTTATTCTGGTATGATCTGGGATGAGTTGACTTCAGATGAGCTTTCTTCGCTGTTTTCCGTGGCAAAATTGCCGAAGATTGACGCCGGTTCTGATCAAAAAGCTACATTACGATATGTATTCCTTGCACGGAGCAAGATACACAGTTTCACGGAGTTCTTTACCCCGAAGCAATAGCGTCCCCTTCATCGTGGCAAAAAATTCACTTCCGCCTTATGTGACCCTGACTTTCCCAATTGGAGAGGCTAAGATATTTGGTTCTCCTACTCTCTGATCTCAATCCGCTGTGCTACTTTGTTTAGGGTTTCTTAGAGACCAAGGCGTCCGCTGCTAGCTACAAAAGCATGAACTCCCTCCAGGCAGCATTGGAGAGGGAGTGGAGCAAGATCGACATCAACCTGAGGCGGCCAACCGAAGTTTTACTCGAGGGGCGACTTACGGCCTGCACCGATGCCGAAGCGAACACCTTTGAGCAGCATCTTAACGTGGTGATGTTCAATGCTTGTGCGGAACAAGTGGTCAACACGGTTTTGCAACATCTTTCTTCTTAGGAGAAGGAGGTTAGAAAATTGAGCGATCCATACTTAACAGCCACCCTGTAGTGTCATGACGCAAGAGACGCAGACCGGTCACGAAAAAGTACTCCCGAGTACTTTTTCATTCTGACCGGCAGATCATGAGGCCTAAAGAGGCCCTACTGGTTTGGTTTTTTTTTATTTGGGGATTTCTTCAGATATGTTTATAGCAGTTGACCCAGGCATTGTGAAGACCTAATTATAGATCCAAACAGTAGGGTAATCGAAATGTGAGTGAGAGTTAGGAATCTTTTAGGTGCAGAACTGGCAAAAAAGGACCCTCATTGGACCTTTCGCTCTAATTTTCTTCATCATAGCTCAAGTTTGAGAATTCTAGTATCGCAAAACAGTGTAGCTACTCACTATGGATCAATACTTTCACTGGTATTCAAATTGCGCTATTTTATAGGAAATTTTCACCTAAAATAGTCGAAATCCCGATTCTCTGAATCTCATATTCAGCTATGGCGTGAGTAAAATTCTCATCGAATTCGAGCTTTCCCAGTAACTGAATTTGTAACTAACAGGATGCTGATGCGTGAGGCGATACTCTGAGCCCATCGAGCCCAATTGAGAGCACCCTGAAGTCAAGCTGCACCTATAGTTGCACGCACTTCAATTCACTCCTACAGCCCTGTTCCTAGGTCTATTTTGTTTTGCTACCATCGCCTGAGGAAAAAAAATGTTTGACTGTACTGGTAGGGTTTCCTTACTGTTGTGAATATCCTGACTACGCACGCCTTCACTAATCATAGGTTTCATTGGAAAAGCCTCAGCAGGTTGCACCACCCGAAGGGAACAAGTTATTTTGGCTATTATGAGTTCCTTTTCGTCTGACAATTAGTTCTAAACTGAGGAACCTGATAATTTAGCAGAAGTTAGGCCTAATATTGTGTTCTCTGGTCCGCATAACCAGAGATTCCCAAGTCTCATTTTTNTACAGTCCGTACCACAAAACTACGACTGGATGGTGGAAACACTGAAGAAAAAGTAAGGAAACAAGCCCGTTGATCGAGCGAGAATAGTCCAAAGGCTAGTAAACACGCGGACTGTGGATAACTCAGCAGAGGACTGTGTGCAAGTTCTCGACAAAGTGAAAATGCTCATTAATCGAATGGTCTCAGCAGGCAACGATATCAGAAAGACAGAGGATCTAATGTGGACCGGAACAATCCTAAAAAATTTCAAACGCCATGGTAAAAAGAGTGCTACTGGAAATTCGAGAGAGACCACGTGTCACAGTTGAAGACGTGATCGCTAATCTAGAGAGGAAAAGTAATGCCAAAGTTTACGTTGACGCTAGGCTCAACACCAAGAAGTCTAAGAGTGTCACACTCCCCATGACGGTGGCATTCATTACCGTGCCAGAAAACACGGAAGCGCTGGAAAAATTTTGTGTATTCAGCAATGCCAACAATCACCTGTCTATTGTATGCAGGACACGCAGAAATATGGTGTAAGAAAAACAAGTGTGCTGAAAGTGTTGCTCCGATAAGGACAGAAGTAACGATTGTAGGAGACCCAAATGTCCACAATGTGGACAGACACATCACACCAGTCTCTGTCAAAAACTCTAAGAAATGGAGAGCAGACAAGCAGTCAATTCAACGCTCTCTACTAAAACCCATGGAATAATACACAGAGGCCCAATAGCGCACCGCGTTTCCGCCATTAACAGGGCGACCGCGGACGAACAGGTACAACGCAAAACCACACGATTACCAACAACATGGTAGTCCAAAGTGACGATCGCGAACCAAAAATCTCCGAAAACTTCCAGGCGGTTTTAATGACTGCCGAAGGAAGTATATTTTAATGACTGCCGGAGGAAGTATTTGGAACTGTAAAACCCAGAGCTTCGAAAAAGTTCTATTCTTCTTTGATACAGGAGCTCAAAAAAAAACGGTGATAAAGGAACAATTAGCCAATGATCTCGGACTTCCTCAACACAGCACAGAGATGTGCGTCATGTCCGGAATAGGAGATCACTTGGAGAAATTACATAGCAAATTTGTGTCGCTGAAAATAGGCACTGCATATGGAAAAACCATAGACATAACCATGCAGACAAAGCCTGTGCTCACAAATGGATTTTCTGCAGCAAAATTAGCAGAAAATGATAAAAACTATCTAGAGAAGATAAAAATTATCTAGAGAAGAACGGCATATGTCTATGCAATTCCAACATAAGGGAAGGACATCAAATACCTGGAATTCTCGTCGGCTTAGACCACTATTTCACTCTAGTAGTATAAAAAGGAGTTAGTCACGAACTTCCTTCCGGGTTGTATATTGTGGTTACCGTGTTTCGTCCTGCTCTACAAGGAAAAGGTTTGATTGCTCCCGACAGTCAGGTACCTGTAATGGCTACGGGACTCACGCTACTTTAGGAACAGACTGAAACCGACATCCTTCAGAAAATCTTCGAATTGGATGGTTTAGGTATATCCAAAGACGAATATAAACGGGTCGAAACGGTCGAAAACTACTTCGATAACTACTCGAAGGCAATTTCCTTCGAAGGAGGCATCGTAACCGCTCCTTTCCCTTTGAAAAACAACGTAGTTGACGTAAGGGTCCATTATCCGATGGCTTTGCGGCGACTTGAGTCATTAATGACGCAACTAAAAAACAGCACCGAACAGAGCTATTGGTGCTCAAAAATAATTAGGGCTGCCGCTATACTTCTCATACTCCTCAAGGAGTATAGCGGTTTCGGTCGCGGCGCCGCGGCGACACTGGCCGCTGTGCATATTGATCGTGGGCGGGGCGAGCTGGCGTGGGTCGCCGCTGTCGTCGATCGCGATCGACGACAGCGGCGACAACCGCCGCGACAAACGTAGGTTTTGCACTCTCAAACTGTGTTCAATGGATCCGTAACTTTGTTTTTTGCTTGTAAATACTTTTGTTCGTTTCTCAATTGCTTGATGTGTAGTTTCGTAGTGATGGTGGGTTCTGATTTTTGCTCTTCTGTTTTTACTTACATTTTTTTCGAACTTTCGTTGATTTCGTATTTTTCATTCTAGGTGATGCTCAGAATCGGCGATTGAAGGACCGGCTAAAGTGAAAAAAATCTGAAAACTACGTGAATGAATGCAGCTATTCTTTGAGAAAATTCTGAGCTTAGGCTTCGTTACCTCTTTGAGCACTCTTTGACGTTCGATTTAATCTTCCGTTTTTTTTGCGTGTTTTACACTTATTTCCCTCCCTTATGAAGCTCTACTGATAGCTACTTTTTTTCACGATTGTTCTGTTGTGTTTTCCATGGGTAAAAGGCGAAACACGCTATTTTGTACCGGAGTGATCTTTCCCCTCACGTGTTTGCTAGAAATGCAAAAAAAAAAATAAAAAATAAAATACACAACATACTCATGGCAAGCAGACTTAGCAAAATCATACTCTTGTGTGACATCGAGGTGCGTTTACGCAAATAAGGCTTCGTGAGGAGCACAAGGATTTGTGCCGGTTCCCTTGGGTAAAAGATACAAATCGAGCTCCAACATGAGAAAACGTTGTCGAGTACCGATTTAAAAGGCTACCTTTCGGCGTAACTGCATCGCCCAGTATCCTCAGTATGACAATTCTAGCTTTTCTTAAAAAGAGCGATTCAAAACTGGCCGCTGAAACAACACAAAATCTGTAGGTGGATAACATCCTTCTTCTGGCGGATGCGGTAGAAGAAGCACTGCAGAAATATCGCGAGTCTAAAGCTCTTTTCGCCTCAATCGGGAAGGACTTACGAAAGTATATTTCAAAGTCAAACCTCGTTAATGGAAAAATCCCGGAAAAAGAGCATCGGCGGGGTGCACAAAATTCCTAGGTGTGAACTACAGCATCAATCCAAATTGAGTTGAAGTGAAAACTTCATTCTCTATTAAAACACCGATCATCAAAAAAGACATAAAGAGCGAAATCAATTCGATCTACGACCCCATGGGCTACGCTTGTCCTGTATTGATAAGGCTGAAAAACATGATGAGAGAAGCCTACAGTACGAAACTGGGCTGGAAAGATCGACTGCCAATGGAACTAGAGCAAAAATGGATAAATATATGTAGAGAGTCTAACAACGCAGTTATTGTGGTGCCAAGACTGTTGTCACTATTTCCGGGTAATAATAATAATAATAATAATAATTTATTACGCAAGGAAGCTCATGTAAAAAAAAAACAGAACAAACAGTGTATTATAACAAAACAAAATCTTGCATGAACATTTCCTGGTTCCAAACAATGGAAAAGTAAGCAAGAACGTGTAAATGAAACCAGGTAGTACCGAAAAGGGGTATTGAACCGTGTCATCAATTCAAGTACGTGTCAACCATGCGCTTGAACGAAGAACAGTTGGATGGAATGGCATGTTTTTTAATAAGCTCCAAATATGCGGAGCCCGCTCTGTTGCTGAAGAAACGCCTTCTTCGGTTGGTCCTCGCCCTTGGTAACACTAACTTAGACGAACCTCCTCTAGTGATAGATATCCTCCTAGAGCAAAAATCTTCAGGTGCGAGACCGCAACTACCGTTTAAAATTTTATGATACAAAATTGGTCAAACTTCTCTCTTGTATCAACAAGACTTGCCAACATCATTCTGGCATTTCTCTCTTTGCTAGAAGGAATTACATCATGAAGAAAGTGCGTCGTTCTTATCATTGCTTTCCTTGTGAAGCTAGATTGAACTCTTTCAATTCCTGCAATAGCCTTAAGCTTAGTAGGATTGAAAATCACTGTTCCATATTCCAGTATTGGATGAACATAAGATTTATATGCCTGCAAACAGGGTCAAGCGTGGTGATGATAAATAGTGGACCCCAATACGACCCTTCAGCTGGCAAAAGTACGACCCCCCATTCTCGCATACGAGCTGTTATCTGGGATCAACCGTCCATGGTCCGCAAGAAAACAGCAGAACTGAATTCTTTAAGGACCGCCTGTAAACAGAAGACTGTTCGTTTAGCTCTCCTGCCACCTTCACCAACGCCTACACGGTCAAGAGTTCGCTCCTCTTTGAGGCCAATTTTCTACAGAAGGTAAAAATGTGCACAGTAAGCAAATATCGTTCCGAGCTAGCATGTTCTGAATTATTCAAGCGATTATCCTGAAATTCACCACGAAAGACATTGATATACACCATCCGCATGGTCCGAGGTTCGACCCCCGCCGGTGACAAAATTTTTGCACAACGTAAAATGACGTACACTGGTAGTGGAATCGACGAAATCAAACGTACTGCACGAGATGACTCTTTATTTGGTTGCAGGACTGGGTAGCACTAGCAGTTTGGACGGGCAAAAATGCTTACCTAAAATTTTGGCTCGCTCAGAGGCATGGTTGTAAATGGGCATGAATAGCAGGAAATTCAGCAGATTCAGGTGCCGATTTTTTGCCACTTTTAAATATTTGAAGGTTTGCGCTTTTACGCTATTTAGGTCCTTTTTCCGCACTCAGACATTCGGAGAGCTCTATCCTCGGAGAATTGGGCATGTTCGACCCTCAAATTGTTCTTCTCAGGCGGACATCAGGTGTACTGCCGCTGGCATCTAGTTGCCAACTCACTTGATTTGAGTTGCCAAAATGTTCCAACAAGCGGTCTATAGGATGTGTGCTGCAATTGATTGATGTGCAGAAATTTGAAAATCGAGTGCGGCGCAACATAACCGCTCTACCACATCTTGAGCGAAGTTTATAGCATTTCCTCTCCAGCTGTGCTCATTGAATTTGGTGGTAATCTTTGCGTTTCTTGCTACTGAAATAAGGTATCTAGAACATCTTCTGATCTGTATGCCTTCAAAATGTAGCAGTGGAATCGCCTTATCGTTCCTTTTTCGTCTTATAACGCAATAAGAGAATAAGAGAATTCGAATAAAGAGTCGATGCTGATGCGGGAATAATCAGTTCTACGTGTTTTCTTCGCTCACCGTATCTTGCATTGTGCTAAATCCAACGCGTTCGACGTAATTGATCGTTTATCCGCGCTTTAAAATTTTCCAGGTCTATTCGTCCTACAGATCATTGAATCATGTGTTCCAGACTAGCAGTGTCAGTATGAATGTGATGACTCTTAGTACACTCCTAATTGCATGAACTTGAACGAATGCAGGTGTCGCAAGCTCAGCGTGTCTTCAGAGCTGAGTGAGAACTTTATCGTTTTCTTTTGCTTTCTTTTTCGTTTCTTCTCTTTTCTTTTCTTGTTCTAATTTATTCTAGTTTTTTTCTTATTCTCGTCCCCTCATTTTTCGATTTTATTGCCTTTCCATGTCAGGAATTGCTTAGGAATTTATGGGAATGTTTTTGATGGGGAGCGTGAGTTCGCTGAACACGAATTGGTATCTCTATCTGCAGTCCTTTTCGGAAAAATAGACGGGTTGCGCGTGCGGTTTTATAGCTCTAAGGCGCACAGCTGCTGGAGCTACGCTATCCTTTGACTTAGAGTCGCGTAATCCGTCTAACTTTCGAGAAGAACTGCATATATGTATGTACATCCGCTCGCGTGCGGTGTGCCCTTCGGACCAGTGCTTCTCGAACTAGCAAGGAAGCCCTCCTGAAGTGCTCCTGTCTTTCCGTGCATCGATTTAGCAACTAGGAAAAACGGTACCATCGAGAAAGAAGCTTACAAACACCTCGCGGATACACTTCACTTTTGTGAGTATAGGTAATTCTGACAATTAAACAGTTATAGTATGCATGATCATCACTGGATCATTATGTGAACTCATTATTTGCATTTATCACCGTTGATCCGTCCCTACTAATAGGAAACACCAATCATACGGCCTCTCTTCTAGTACGCATTCAAATTTGACGCCGCGGTAGCGCTGGTCCTTCGGGCGCGCGACTCGAGACAACCAGTTTGACAGCCAGTTGAATGGAAATGTCGTTTTTAGTCTTCCGCTTGGACAATCGAAGTCTAGCAGGAGCATACGTTTGAAATGATGTGGTTATGTAAGATTAGTAGCGTTAAAGTGGGAACCAACGCACTAACTCACGCTGTTATGTTGAAGAAAATGTATAGGATCAAACTCGCGCTTTCATTCTGACTTTTTGGCAACAATGACTTTATATTCGCCTTCTCCCTATCTCCCTGTCATAAGTAGTGTTATGAATACTTTCCATCAGTTTTTTGAAATTGCGGCGATGCCGAAGGGCAATCTCCACACCTCGACATTATAATCTGCGGCAGTTCTTTAAATTTGCCAAACCAAAGTACATTTTTTTCAGGGCCGATGTGCGCCAATATGCCATTGTCAGTAGGGAACTACGGCTAAAGCCAGTAAGTTTGGTTGAGATATTGTTTTTGCGACTAAGATCGTCCCCGTATTCATCTTGTTCTTCTTCACTTTTGTCTATTTTCAGGAGAGTCGGCGTGTAATCTGCGCAGAGCGCGAGAGCGACGACGACAACGGCGAGATATAGAAGACATGGAAGACTCAAAGGAATGTTAGGTTTTTTCGCCACCTGTGAAGATGTTTATAATTTAGATCGTTTTTGTTTCTGTCTTCTAGAATGAAGAAGAATAAAAATAATCTTTATTTTGTGTGGAACTTAACCTTCACTTATATTCATAGTGTTTCTCCTATTTTAGTCCGGAGAACAAACTTAGTTTCTGGACTAAAAATGTTAGGTTTTTTCGCTACCTGTGAAGTTGTTCACAATCTAGGTTGTTTATGTTCCTGTCTCAAAATGAAAAAAAAAATAAAAATCATCCCACTCTATAATAAAGCGCTAGGCCATATTACGAAACACTGTCTGTCTGTAGCCGGGTGACTCATCACCTGAGGGAACCGAGGGGATGCTGATTTTTTTCGTTTTACAATAGAATTCTTTGTGTTAAAAATATCGCGAAACACTGTCTGTCTGTAGCCGGGTGACTCATCACCTGAAGGAACCGAGGGGATGTCGATTTTTTTTCGTTTCACAATAGAATCCTTTGTGTTAAAAAGGATAAATTTGCAGAAGAAGGTAAGGTAAGGATGGGCAAAGATTTATCGCACGTAGTGGGAAGAGCTTTACGCNGAGTGGGGGGGGGGGGTTCTGAACCAACTTTGTATTGAATTTTTCTTCGAAAATCGATTTCAATAATTTTGTTAAATGCTCATTCTCTTTTTGTCCTCAAGTCTAAAAAATGACATATATCGTAGGATTCTGCACTGCTCACTTTTGGCTTTTGCTTCGCAAATTTGTTGTGCTTTTGTGCTTCGCAAAAAAAGTGGTTTGAAAATTTTGCTTTTTTAAACCCCATGCTGCCTTGCAGCGGCCCATCTTTTGCATATATAAGGAGGTCAGGTATGTGCCAGTTTATTAGTATCATCCACTATAAACTCCTGCACAAGCCCTGCCAGGGAGATAAATTTTTCGAAATAGTACATTTGTGGCCTTTTAGTATACGGCTTCGATTCTGATGAATTAGCAACCGTATCCAGTCGCTGTATTAACGCTGTATTTGGAGACGGTGCAGTGACTGGACGCCCTGCGCAGGATTGGTCCAGACGCTTTCGTGTTGCGACTTCGACCTCAATATTTCCTCATGGTCGGGACGCGCATCCGGAGTCGACAGCAGTCGATTGCGGCAGCTGGTAGATTCAGATCCAAGGCAAACTATGTGTGAAAGGACACAAGTCTTCGACGTTCACTTTACCACCATCGCCGATCATCTGCGCCAGTTGGAAAATGTATAAGAGTTATCACAGTGTGTGATGGTGATTTGACGGAACGTGATCTCCCGCGAGGTGCCGAGGTGGCTGCTGAATTGCCCTCGTACAGGCGCATAAAAAAACTGGATCAAGCCCGTCTTTACAGCAGATGAGAAGTGATTTCTGTACATGAACATCAAGCGCAGCCCACCTTGAATTGACAAGAATGAGCAGCATAAGCCGCAGCAAAAGGCAGGTCTTCTCCCTCTGGAGGTTGTGATCAGTACTTGGTGCGACTGTAAAGACATCATGCACTGCTAGGTACTGCCACGCTCACGGTAGACCTGTACTGTCAGCGGCTGCATAGAATGGCCGCAAAGGTCGCAGGAAAGGGTCCGAAATACGGCACAATCCAACTCCTGCACAACGCTGCTCGTCCTTTCTTTATAAGAGTGACCCGCTAGAAGCTACTCGACTCTGGCTGGGAAGTGCTGACTTCAGCATTATACAGGCCTGATCTTGTGCCAAGAGATCACCAACTTCTCCTGACTCTCTCTAGCGCCTTGCAAGGGAAAGCGTGCGATGATGAAGATAGCTTCGATCGCTGCTTGAGCAACTTTTTCGAGTCAATCCCAGTATAGTTCTAGGATGGATGCTTCGAAACGCTTTCCAAAAAGTGACAAAGAGTAATGGTATGTGATAGTGATTTATTCATTTATTAATGTGTTTTCCTATTTTTAAATAGTCAATGAAATATAATGTTCCAAAAACCGCGAGAACTCTCCCTACAACCTATATACTTTGTTTTCACCTGTAATTGCAGAGGATTTTCCATGAAAGCCGGTCAACCTGCACATCCGGATTGGAAACGCAGCCTTAACGTTATTCAAACGTCATTCGATTTGCTTAAGGGTTTTTTGCTTAAGGACTAGGCCTATCCTTTACCATATAAACGCATGCGCACTAAAAGCACGTATCTACTAATTATCAATTGGCAATTCATGTACTTGTATATGAGTCTGTACACGAGAACCAGCCATCAAAAATGAGAAATACCTACACCATCGTGTTCAGCGCGTCGAGCTATGTACGAAAAGGTTGCAAATTTTAATTTTCACCTTAATTTACAGGCGTATCTTTTGTCTTGTTCAGACATGTTCAAGGTAGCACCCATGGAAATTTACGACTTTAAGATATCAGCATATATCGAAGGTACCGAGGGTGCACAACACTTTTTTGAATACAAAATTCTCCATTGAGATTAAAAATACTGCTTTTACAAGTACAAAATCAGGTTTCGTCCAATAGGCTCAGGCACTCGCACCAGCCGAGGGCCGGCCGAGTTCGAGTGACCGGCCGGGAAGCTCGCCAAACCCGGCCGAGCGGCGGGCGACAATGAGAAATCGGCTGAGCGGCGCCTATAAATTTAAATGCCGGCTCAATTACCGGCCGAGCGGCTCGCGATCTCAGGCACTCCGGCTGAGCGACGCGCGGATAATTTTTGTGATTAGAAGTACTACAAATAATAGTAGTTGCGGGAAGGGACTACATAAGAACGTTCGCACAGTTACGCGAACCACATGGCGTAACAAGTCCAGTAGTGTTTGCCTAGCTTTGTGGTACCGGATAGTGAGGGCTAGCTCTCAAAACGGATCCGCTCTTATGTCATGGGTACGCTGGTGAACAGAAGTGGGTAAAACATTATCCAAGGCATTGTAAATATGGAAGAAGAAATGTGTACCAGAGCCTAGTTGTGTGAAGACGTTGTACAAAGAGTGTATAGGATAAAGCAGCGCTCAGAGGACCATCCATGAATACCCCTTCTTTATTAAGCGGACGTGTGGTAGATCCATGTTGTGAACATGGATGGAATAGCAAACTTACCCATACAGTGGTGAAATTATAGCATTGGCAAGTATTCATCACAGTGTGTGCAAGTTTGGAACATTTGTAGCTCTCCGAGTTCATCTCCAGTCCAAAGATATCAGCATCATCTACATACGGTGTAGACAACCAATAAGCTCAAATCCACAGTTCAGGAAGTTATGAACTGTACACGTTAGCATACGAATCAAGACCCAAGGACTCATTGTAAACCCTTACGTGCTCATAGTGAACTGGTCACACTTGCACACCCTAAGGTGAACCACAAACCAGGCACGCTAGGTTTCCACAAGCTCAGCATGTGGCCCAGCATACCGGTAAATTGATGAGCTCATAGAAAATGGCTATTACTAGAGTGGTAGAGTCCCTGCATAGCAGCACGGATGGCCGAGTTACGCAGTGGACTATCAATCAATGAAGAACGATGGTGATGTAGGTTCGGATCCCGGTAGATGAAAGGGGGCGGAACCCAACAATATCAGAGGCAGAAATTTTTAAAATTTCTTGCATGGGTGGTTTTTGTTCTCGTACAGGTACTATGGCTAACAACGAACTCCGAATATAGACCCAACAACGCTAGCGTGAATTGAGGCCTTCCGGTCGAGCGGCGGGTGATCTCCGGCCGAGCGGTGCATCCAACACCGGCCGGGCCGGTTTTTCGGTGGCCGCTCGGCCGGTATTCGCGCGTCGCTCGGCCAACGCGAGCGTCTGGGGTTGTGGTTGAGTTGCGCGAACCGTGGGATGAGGACCGATAGCAAAAGATCGATGAGGCTGTCTTTTTCACTGAGCGGATTTTGCCGAAATCAGTTATAATTTGTGAATTGCGACTTCTCCGTTGCAAAAGAAATAAGCATTGGAAATTTTACACCCACTACTCAGACAGATACTGATAAGGTTGCGCCGGCGCCCAAAGTGGGGGGGGGGGAGACGGGTCCAACGTTGTTATAAATGTGCGCCGGCGCCCAAAGTGGGGGGGGGGAGACGGGTCCAACGTTGTTAGAAATGTGCGCCGGCGCTCAAAGTGAGGGGGGGGCGGAGGCGGGTCGAGTGTTGTGATAAGGGTGCGCCTGCGTTGAAAAGGGGAAATGCCTGCGAACGGGTCGACAGATGGAGGAGAGGTGCACCGGTGGCTAGGAAACGCTCTTATCCAGGTCTCTCGTTGTTCTGATTGCCGTCTGGCGCAAACACAATGAGAAAGTACCAAATGCCCGGCCTCAGCCCTGACTGTTATACCATCTACATCATTCTGCCCACATCAGGTCCCCTCCACCTCATTTGTGTGAGCACACTGCACCGAGCTCTTTTAGATGCTCAAGCTGACTGTTATCAATGGATCGCTCACAAAAAACAGAGAGTGATAAACCATTTTTCACGCTTATCCCAGGTTGAGTCGGTCACGTATAGCAACAACTATTTGACTCGAGAGAATGATAAAATTGCTCTAAATGACGCAAGCAGTTCTGTTTGCTCAGTCCATTCTTTATGGAGGAGAGCATTCAGATGGAATGGAGCGAAAATTGGCATGACCATAACTCTATGTATTAGGATTGATGCGAGGTGAAATCATGCGAGCGAAGCGAGCATAAGGAAAAGTCTGGAAGTCCGGCGTCAGCCGGACGGCCAGACTGGTTATTAATGGTACCTCTAATCATAAAAATTATCCGCGCGCCGCTCAGCCGGTTTCTCGAAGCCGCCCGCCGCTCGGCCGGGCTTGGTGAGCCACCCACCCGGTCACTCGAATTCGCTCGCCGCTCGGCCGGAGTGCCTGAGTAACGTAGGGGTTGCTCAAGAACCAAAAAATCATAGAGCTCCCTAACCGGAAAGGAAGCAGAGAAAAGTGGTATTTCTTTGAAAACTATAACCAATACTAGTCAAACGACAGTGAAATGCTAATGCTGAAGGATCGCAGTTACCATGAACAGAAAAAAAAACGAAAAATGAGGGAAATTGTACTAGTTCCCGAGGCATAGCGAGAAAATTCACTAGGGAAGGGCGATGATTCGGCGAATAGGTCAGCTGGGAATCGATCTTTCCTGCGCTCCAAGAAGATTTCGATGCCCTAATGCAAACAAATGCTACTGAGAAAACACGTACAATCAGATGAGAAACAAGTCCGTCTAATCCTAGGCGATTTCATTGCAAGAAAGTAAAAGGGCACTTCGAACGCAGCTTATACCGCGAAACTACTCCCCAAATTCTGGGTTTTTCAAAACATTCGGAATTTTCACGACGAAAATTTCCGTGGGTGCTGCCTTTAAGTCCTTTTGGTAACCGAAATTTGTTTACACCCCAGTTGGAATGAGTGATACTGGCCTGCGATTATTAGACCGTATAAAGGGGAGAGGATTGCACGATCCTTTTAGAAGGGAGAGGATGAGCCCAGCGGACGAAGAATGGTAAGGATGAGGGTCGCGCCAGATACGGGCGTTGGGGAAGTGATGGGAGGGCTGCTGCTATGGAAGCAATGCGCTGGGGTCTAGTAGTAGGGAAACACCGCTGGACGGGTTCACAACTTCAACTCAGTAGTGGGATGTTGTCGTTGGACGGGTCCACCGGGTCGACAACTGCGTGAGTGATGCGCCAGCGCCTAGAAGTGGGGAAGATGTCGCTGCACGGTCCACATCAGGTAGAGTTGTGTCCCTGCGCTCAGTAGAGGAGGATATTTACAAAGATGCAAGGCGAGCGAAGCGAGCCTGAAAGAAGTCTGAGAATCTGGCGTTAGCCGGACGATCATGCTGGTATTGTATAATCTGTCCTTGTACCACATCTTGGCTACCCTTTATGGAGTGAACCAGTCTGTCCTTCCGGCTAACACCGGACTTCCAGACTGATTGATGCTCGCTTCGCTCGCATACTTTACATTATATGAAAACTCTGAAGAACCTTTTGGAACATTATAGAAGAACCCATGTAGAGCCAGCGGTCTCTTGAAAATTGCTCAAACCCATTAGAGGTGGCCTTCTCCCGTCTCCGCAAGATGATTCTCCTTCGTTGGCCCTGTAGGCTATCAATGTTTAAATGTAACCGATACAGCGCAAATGACCACTGGAATGGCATATGTTTATCTGGCTGTTGTGGTAACTAAGGTGATAAGGGTCTGGTGTACTGGTGTATATAAGCAGGAAGGGGGGAGGTGGTCCATTTAGACACGAGTGGAAAGGACAGAGAGTGGGGAAAGAAATGACTGGGAAGTAGATGTAGGGAAGGATGGGAAGCATGTAGGAGAAAAAGCCGCAGTGAATACTGGCGCCTCCTCGCGTAGGATTAGACCTTGCTCCTGCACGTCTTCATTTTCCAGGCGATTCCATACGTCTGATTGCCTACCGTGGATCCATCTCCCCCCACCTTGGACGCCGGCGCATCCTTATCACAGCGCTGCACCCGTCTCCCCCCACTTTGGACGCCGGCGCACCTTTATCATATCGCCGGACCCATCTCCCCCCACTTTGGACACCGGCGCACCCTTGAGCATCAAGCAAAATGATGTTGAAAATTGCAAAATTACTCCTCCAAGCAAAATGTAAAAATGGTTACTATTATATGCTTGCATTCAACACAAATAACCCTTGCGCGTGAAGTTGAGTTGAGACTTCTCTAGAATCGGACATCTCTAGAATTTTTAGAAATACAATGCAGTTGTACTTCATCAATTTTCGTTGCAAATGGGCAAGTTCGTTACAATCTTATTCTTTTTTTCTGTTGATATGTCGCTGTTGCCTCGTACTTCTTGTATATGATCACAAGTTTGGTGTACTTTGTGAAGGCAAAAGTCAAAATCAATTGTTTGAGAAACATATGTAGGAGTTAGTTTGACGGATCTCGAAGAATTGAAGAGCAGCGTCCCAGGTACTGCGGGATAGGATGCCCTCTCCGCTCCCGAACTGTCACTAAGTTTTTGTATGCGATGGGGTCCCAAAGGCACCGAACCACGTTAGGAGCCCTGAAATCTCCTTTTTGGCTAAACTTTGTATAGGGGTTACTTGAGGTGCCGAACATGAATATCGTATTCATTTTGTACCGTAACTCCATCTTTGTGGGGGTAAAGTAGTATGGTTGGAAACTTAAAGAAAGTGCCATTTACAAGGAGAAAACGAAGATGGCATACAAAATAATGTTGATTACCGTAATCAGCGCCTGAAATCTGAGCAAATTCCCCGGGGGAATCTGTGAAGAATTCACATTGTAGTAATGCATGATTTGTGATAACTATCCGATGTTTTGTTTCATCAGCAGTCTTGTGGAGAATGTGATGCTCTATTTGAATAAATCTGCAAATTTTTGCCCTACAATTCTAAAACGAATCAAGTGTAGTTTTTAGTGCAATGTCTTCGCTTTTTGGTTTTTCGAAACGTGACATTGTTCATGAGTACACGCGCTGTTGAACAACGCCAAGTTCCCCACACTTAAACGTCGTTTTGGCTGCTGTTGACCAGTTTATTTTCATTTTTATCATACTTGTATATAGGTTGGCCCAAAATCGTGGTGACAGAAATAAGAGCATGCCTAAAACCGGTATTGAACAGCAAATTGATAGGCATCAACTTAGAAAAGTTAATACATCTGTTCCTACCCCCCCCCCCCCCCCCCCCCCCCC
>JARK01001343.1:3022766-3079109 GCA_000688135.1 Ancylostoma ceylanicum
GGGGGGGGGGGGCTGATGCACGACCATCGGGGTTCGGCTCGCAATAAGAAGAGTGTCGGGTATCGGCCCGCTTTTCACGGCCAGCGACCGCCGAATGAAATCTGCAAATAGCGGCCTAAACGTCGATTTCGGCTTAAGGGGTTTTTACAGTTTTTAACAAGCTGCAGCGCGGCGCGAGAAACCACTCCCTGCGAGCTGAATTCTCGCATTTCAACTAGCGGTAGGGTTGCGGCAAACGTCGCAGGTTGCCGCAATTAAAGGACTGGAAATGCTTCATCAGCATAATTTGACACGAAAGAAATATAGTTTTTCCTAAGTAAAACAGCGAAATAACTGTCACGAGAGGGGAGCACAAGTTCTATGAGCGAAATCACTTAGAAAAAACAAACCTCATACATGAAAAACGTTCAAAATGCATGCGACTACGAAGAACAACTGATTTGTTTCCGCAGCGGCAAAGAATGTCCCCGAGCATTCCTTGCCGCAGCCCGAAGTGCGAGCTCGCAAAATGACGCGCCGCGGGAAAAAGTGTACAAGGACCCCCTTGCGGCATTTGACGCAGCGAGCTCGCGCCAGCTCGCACTGCGTTGCCGCGCCCCATGCTTAAGCATAGGACGTGGCGCGACGCGTCAAAACTGTAAAAACCCCTTTAACGAGGGTGGAGTGAGCAGAGGACGAGAAATCCAGAACAATCTTGCGCTCAATTGTAACTTAACTCTAATCACAGTACCAAACAACAACTACTTCGGTACACCACTCTCCTACGCCGACCCACTTCCTGCATTCGCCACCGTTATGCATATAAAGATATCCGTTTTGTGGGTTTCTTTCTTTCTAAATTAAGTGCCATCTATCCAAAACGACGGGACCGCCGACGCTGTCGGGGATCCCGATGTGGCGCGGCTGCGACGTGAGCGACTTGACAGCACACAACATACGTCACAGCCGCGCCGCCATCGGATCCTCGACCTCGTCGTTTCGGGGAAGCGATAGAACCGATGCGTTCCACCCAGGGCAGTGTATTATCTCATCATTACTTGTCCGTACCGAATCATTTCTCACTCTCATAATGAACTATCTCACAAAAAAAAGGTTAGAATAGACCGACATTATGACTACGATCCTATGATCCTTAACGCAGACACGCGGATATTTTTTCCGCAGCATTTTGGGGCAGGCGATGACCCACCACCGGTGGGCCAGTCGACCAACTCTGCCTTCTGGCTTGTTAGATAGGAAGTGTTGATTGGTGAAGTAGATGATAATGAAGAAAGGGGTCAGTGGAGTGAAAGGGGTCAACAGCACGGATAGCCGAGTGGATAAAGCAGACTCTTAATGAATCGTGATAATGGCCAGGTTGGTTCGAATCCCGTCGATGGTAGAAGAGCGCTAACACTACGAACAGTTGCAAGAACATTGCAAAAGTGGTCTTTTGCTATTTCTAGTGAGAAATTACATTTTTGTTGCGCCAGGGCAGGATCAGTGATTACCTGGTTTAGGCGGATAGGGCTCAAACCACCATGGGCCTCATTGCGGCCTGAACGCGGATGCTTTTCGGGCTGATAGGGATGGAAGCTCCTATGTTTGCGGCTCTATAGCGGCCTGAACTCCGAAAATTATCAGGCGCTAAGG
Source organism: Ancylostoma ceylanicum (assembly GCA_000688135.1). NCBI lineage: Eukaryota > Metazoa > Nematoda > Chromadorea > Rhabditida > Ancylostomatidae > Ancylostoma > Ancylostoma ceylanicum. Next base: position 3,024,399 of record JARK01001343.1, read on the forward strand.
ACGGAACACTCGTTCCGACCCTCGCCCCCCGCTCGTTCCGAACGGTATTTGCCGGGGTTTCGCCCCCAGAATTGTCTGAGGAGAATCACTAGAATGGAGAGCTTGTGAATGACGGAGAGGAGGTAGATGAACCGTAGTTGCCGCAACCCTACGGTTCTCGCTTTCTGAGCCGCATCACGATCCTGCTTGTCTTCCGATGGTTAGGAACCTTTTATTGCAAGAGGTGCCATGTGAAAAGCCTAGCCATTGTATTGACAAGAACTGGCGGTAGGTCCTCCAAATGTTCAGGCCATCCTTTCAGGGCCGGGTGATGTACGACTCTTCAACGACTTGATGGCATGCCGAACAGGGCGACATATTTGCCCTTCCCATCAAGGAAAAAGGTGAATGTGGCCATTGGAGAGATCCCAGTAGAAGTTGTTAATGACATTCTCCATTGTCTTTCATTCAGCACTGACGAGTAATAGTACGATCAGTACTTGACTGTAAATATCGATGTTGCCCGTCATGTTCCGTGTCTGTAGCTCCGGTATCCTTGCTTCTCCGCTGAAAAGATCACCCAGTAGTTAGCCCATTGCTGATGCTAAGAGGATAGGCTATAATATGCGCTCACATCTTGAGTCTATTTCTCTTACAGGGGTTCCAAATAAAGATTTTTAACTGAGTGTCTTGATCATTTCCCGACAGACTAAAACAATTATGAGAATTAAAGGCTTTCTTAGGCTCCTAAAACAGCGAAACGAATATAATTTCCTTGCGTTGAGCTGTTTTTCAGCTTTTCCTTCCTCTATAAGCTCCGCCCACTCACGCTAGAGATGACCCTCTAAAATGCGGTTTGATACTATTTTGTTACTTTTCGCTAACACTTTTTCTCGAGAGCTCACATAGGCACCCGCAAAACTCTTGATATAGAATCGAGAAAGCTTAATGCCTCTCCCTTAATTTTATAATGAGGGCGCATTGTTTTCTAGCTCAAGCCAGAGGCTGTTATTCTGAGGCATAAACGGATTTTCATTTGAGCAGGGCTTCACATAAGAGAACGGAGAACGCGTATGGCAGCATCTTGATTATATGAGAGAATCTCCTGTTATTTCTGCTGCTTTGACTTCATCTGAGGAACCCAAAAATTGCTCTACCCTGAGGCTTAGTAACACAAAGAGCTTGCAAACACATCGTTCTAGAACCATATTCGAATGTTTGTGAAGGCTCTACGAGTGCTTCTTTTCTGTGTCGTGTCGAATGTACAGTCTTTTGAAAGTGTTTAAAAAAACCAAAACCTCAGTTTTCCCTATGGCCGCGATTGCTGTGGTCTCCGTCTGGGCTGGGAAAAAACAATCCATCAACTTTGCACGGAAATTATTTTACTGAACAAAAGAAATTTTGAAAGACTAGAGATTTCTGTGGGCCTCTCATTGTATGTTAGAAGCACAACTCGTAGAAAAATCCGTAGCCGAAGTGCATGGGTAATCTTTGCACTTCGTCCCCTTTTCGCGATTTTTCACTCCTGTTGACGTTCTTCGCTTCTCCCTAAGACGAACAATTGAGAATCATCACTACAACGGGAAAATGCGCGATTATATTATATCGAGAGTTGAAACAAATCTTCCTACTGTTACATGAGTGGAAATATAAGGGAGAAACGCAAATACTTTTGAAAGCACTGCTTTTCTGGTTATCAATGCCGCAACTCGGCTTGGAGCCGTTACTGAGAAGGCAGAGTTGAGCAAAGAAGGAGCACATCGTGCTTCGTCACCTCCTGGGGTATCGCCCTCATAGAACATTCTAAGCCTGAGGTACGGGTCTTAAATTTCCTTCAGCTCATCACCAAAACTTGGCGGCATGCTAAATATATGGCCGCCATATTATTTTTATATTTCTAAACAAGGGTAGTGGGGTAGCGGCATTTTTCCTCTAGTGACATAAGGGTAGATCCCTCGCAATGTTCTTACTTTTCTTCCATTAATAATCATGAAGAAGGGTTTTTTCACAGGACTTTGGATGGTCTGTGTAATACAAAGTCCTCTGGTGTTGATTACTTTTGTAGAAACTACCATAACTTCTTGAGAGGAGACCCAAACGTCTTCTTTTTCTTTGAATACATATTGGTGTAAAGTCCAAATTTCTTCCAGAGATAGCGATATTCAGTGAATCAATTCGACAGATATAATTGCGTCTGAACTCAGTTTTTGTTCTATTGTATCCTTCCTACAACAATGGCGAAGCAGGAAGCTATGATCAACATATCTCTGAATAAGTGGTCTAACACAACAGAATTAGATGGTTGGAACTACGCGTTATTTTCAATCGAAAGCATAATCAACATTGTTTACGTAATCGTCGTTAATGCCCTCTTTTACATATGTATTTCTCAGAAGAACCTGCATGTTAATTTGAGGTACGACGTGAACTTTCTTCTTTGATCCTTACACAATAGAAGTGGTAAATGATGACATTTTGAATGTTTTGTAAGCAAGTATCTGCCAAGATGAGGGCATGGAACCTAAGGATCCCAGGAAGAAGAAATTGAGTCTTTGAAACGTTCAGGAAGAGAGAAGAAAGTTCAAGAAGTTCTGAAGACACTCTTCTAAGCATTAACAGGAGAAGAATACAGTTGAATTAAGTACAAGGTCATTTAATGCAAGTTAGGAGGAAACAGCTTCACATGACAAGATTTACGAAGGTAGTTTTTGGATGTTAGAGGGGATGCAGGGGCTTTCCTCTCCATTCTCGCGAATAACAGAAAGATTGGTCACATATACATTTGCACATCCACGAAGGAAATGTTTTCAAATGAGCTAGAGAAGGTAGAGCCTGCGAAACAGGCAAACACATTTCAACAGCTCGAGGGCAAAAAGGCTGTTTGTGCTGGTGGAACACGGGATGCTCAGCTGTTGAAGATATACAGCATAAAACGGTTGCTCTCATCAAAGCTCAAAATGGGTGAAGTATGGCACGAAGAAGCGCCGTGTTTGTGAGCAAATGCCAGAGGAGTGGAATGTCGTGCCCTATTTCTTGAAGAGCAAGCTAAGTTAACTTGAAATCCGTCACATGATTCAAATAAGATGAAAAAATCAACCTCATGAGAAAGGCCGAATCCTGAGCATAGAGCTTGGAAGCTCACAACGCCTCGCAAGTTCTTGCTGCTATCAACTTTGAGTCCTCATGAGATATTTTAGCATTCCACCTCACAAAATGCAGCGACATCCTGATGGATCCTCCCACCTCTGGCAAGATAAATATGCAAAACTCAGAACCCTGGAAGTGCACCACTGATGACCGCGTGTCTATGTAGGGTAACTGTTGGGCATTCCGCTACACCAGCACAAACAGTCTTTCTGCACTCGAGCTATAGCATCATGTAGAATGAATACAGTTAGAGACAGAGCCGTAGATGCGATCCTGAATGTTTAAAAGAAAATAGGGGCATCCGAAAACAATTTTCTATGACTAACGACAAAAATGACACCTCTGTCTATGTTCTCTAGTCGCAAATCTGAGATAATGCTAAAACCTCGATGACCAAGATTTTCTTGGGTGCCTTCAAATTTGCCGATGTTAGCATTGATGTCTGCTATGAAGGCAATATCTGAGTTACGTATTGAGATCGTCAAAATCCTCACAGTTACGGGAACTAGTGGTGGTGACTGTTGGAATGCCTCTGAATGCCCTGTGTTTCACCGTGAATTTATGATTCTTAGAGTGTTTTTCTATGTGTTGAAGAGTGTCATTGTTATGATCTGGGTTTTATAATAATACATAGTAACTGAGTGGTTGTAGAGTGACTCTTTTTCTCGCTGCATTTGGTTACCTTGTCGGAGCAATACATCGGCTTATTCTTGTTGCTGCACGTATTTGTTGTATAGGGCAACAGGACACTCCATTAGTGGTCAGTTCACATACTAGTCAGTTTGGAGTTGTTCATAATGAAAATCAGCTGATTTAGAGGGATTTGGTTTTCCTGCAACATGTAGGGATCGCACTGTCTTTATTTGCTTGGGTTATTGTTGCTGTTGAGAGAACGATTGCTTCGATATTTACCAGCTCCTATGAGCGAAATTGTGCAGGTTATACCGGAACGGCTGCGCTCTGCGGAGCAGTGGTGAGTAAAGCTTGCGTTTGTCTGATCTTCCATGCAATTCATAGTGGTTGGCTTACTCGAATTACGACAATTTTCGCAGGTATCATTATCAAGCGGCTATCTTTGTATCGACTGGTCCCGACTTAGTGAGTTCTTTGATCGTCATCTTATAATATCAGAGACAGCAAAGGAAAAAACAGTTCAGCCAAATATTAGTCAGTAATTGGAGGTTCTGCGACTTCAAAGAAAATGCATTCGACCATTCTCACATAACGGGATGTTATTCAAATGTCTCTGTAGTATTCGGGCTGTTTTTTAGCCGCTCAGAGCACCATAATTCATTCAGTAAGCGCAGTCTCTAAACAAGCCCGTCAATTTGAAACCATTAGCTTTGCTATCAAGCTTGACATCCACGTTGTTACAATTGCATTTCCACGCAGGCGAACGGTGAGACGGAGCCGAATCACAGCAAAAGAGGTTTCGGGCAACCAAATTTTTTTATAAACAGCAGCAATCAAAATTAATTACCGAAACGGATAATCCAAAGTGTCATAACTCAGCCCATCAGAATGTTACACAAGTTGTATAATTTGCTCAAGTTGGAAAGAGGAAAGTTTATTTGTGCGTGCCCCAAAAACGGCCAGCGTCTTTACTTCCTGCGTTTCTCGCATATTCACACAATTTCATGACTGTCTAACATGAGAAAAGCACGAACTTAAGGTGCGATTTAGAAACGAGACATGTATGGATGGAAGGCTTGTCTCCAGGGATGTTAAAGATTATTCTTGAATCATGCCAGACGATCAATACAAGCTCAAAACTCCGTGTCAATGATTTCCCATCATACTGACATATGCCTTTCTTACTCACAGCGGTGCAGCCGGATGGCCGAGTGAGCAGTGATGCGGACTCGATATCAGAAGCTCTGGGGTTTGCATGCCGTCATCAGGTTTTCCTTTGCAAAACTTCCATTTCTAACCTATAACAGAATTTGGAGCTGTTCAAGAGACAAACCAACAAAGACTACGAGCTCTTCTTTGGAAATAACAGATAAATGATCTATACGGGCTATAAACGGCATGTCGCAGCGAAGACCAAATGTTTTGGCCTGTGATATAGTAGCTTAGGTGTCTTTCTCAACATTAACGGCTCAAAATGTTTTATAATGTGCTCACGTGTGGTTTCGCTTCTGCTGGCTGAATTTGCTCGGGGTGATACCACCGATGAAACTCGCCACGAGCACAGGATGGCGAAGGCCTTCGAGAGGGGCCTACTAATTGCCACTTACTGTGATATTAGGATGGAAGACGAGAAAGATCTTGAAGCGGACAACAACGAGAAAATGGACGCCAACTGAGGCATAGACTGTGAGAACACCGTAGCTAGTGTGAAATCAATAATTATTTACCTCCTCAACAGCTCCGAATTCTATCGAAAGTTAGGAATGGAAGTTTGCGAAACAGAACCCGACGACGGGATGTACAACCTTCGAGCCTCTGCCTACGGTTCTGCATCTACTCCGCCATTCAGCTGCCCCGCTGTGAGTGAAGGAGATGTATGTGAGTATCCCAGGAATTGAGCGAGGTGGAATGTTGAGCTGGTATTAACCATTATCGAAATTCAAGTGTAATCTGTATCATCATTTAGGATAAGCCTTCCAATATATACTATGTCTCTTACTGAAAACACAGCTTAAGTCATGCACTCCCCTTGTGAAATGTTAGCGTTCTGAAGATCCCGGAATTCGGTGAAATCTTCAACACTGTAATTTCCGTGAGTGCTGGCTTTACCGGAAGTTACTTTGAAGAAACAAAGTTGAAGTTACATTTAAGAAACAACACCGTTCTTACTATGAATCTTTTTAGTCGGCAACTTCGATGCTTATTTTCTGGTTCTTCAAATCTCCTGCGTTGTTATCTGTCTTCTGGTGAGTTAGGAGATTTGCCAATAGAGAAGGCTCCAAGAAAATTCCGCTTTTATGCGGTCTCATACCCCATTTTCGTGCTCGGGATTCACAAAATATTGGAATCGACTCTGTTCACCTTGACAGAAACGATTTGCTACTGCACTTTTACCCTCTCACCTCCGAAAAAATTTCAAGATCAGGCCGAGGCTGGATCCAGGTGGATTTTTGTTAAGGTATGAAGGATCTGAAACACTTGCTTTACTAAGTTGAAAGCAAAGAAAGTGCAGGAGGTCAGCCTCGGAGATCGGGAATGCAAGATAGGTGTTTATAAGAGCACAGAAGGAGGCTGCTCCAAAAACTACTTCCAAGGATGAGAAAACCAAGCCTTAGTGTTCGAGGAAAATAGTTGGCCTATGTCCGGGTCTATTATTGAAATTGTACAACCATTTTATAGCATTTCTATCGCAGAATTCAGATCACATCCACCCTTTGGCTGAACTCATGTGTCCCAGTGAAAATTTCCTGAAGGCAAACTCTATGAAAGTTTATATTGGTAGTGTGGATTAGCCACAGTTTTCCGCTCCAATATTTCTTAACAACCGTGGGTACCTCTTCCAAGGCCAATTGCCCTAAAGTGAAGCCCTACTGGAAAACCGGGGTCCAACTGGAACATACTTCGAACTGTCCTCTATAATTGGAATAGAGCATAAGTTCGTGGCGGAAGAATGAGTAAGCGAATGTTGCACAATGACTTATGGATACGTGGATGTGATTCCGATCCGCGGATGCCTCGTCTTAGTTCTATTCAAAATCTCCGTGTATTTTGATCGTTCAACCGTATTTAGTTCACATCATGGTCATCTGACTCTGAGTAACCTCTTGTTTCAATCCAAATTTCATTGCTCTCAAGAGATATGTTGAGCGCAGTTCTTTTATCCCACGAGATTGACACACATAGCTGCTTATAATGAACAGGAAATTTGTTTGCAGTTTGTTAGATTGTTTATAACCATTACTCATAATCTCTGTTCATAATCTTTGTTTAGGCGTTGATTACAATTGTATTCTACAACAAAGCTCTTTATCGCGCTCGCCATGCCTCGATGATGCAGTTGAACAGTCGATATCAGTTGGACGAAAATATCCGTGGAAGCAAATACCTTATACCAGTGGCTGTGAACAATGTTCTTTCAAAGGTGTTGTGATCTACTGGTAATGACCGTGACGCCGGACGACTCATGCAAAAATGCTGCTTAGTTTATACAAATGATAGCGCTTACCTAAGACATTTGTGAAACGGTATGGGAAGTATGTAGGACGTGGACGATTAATGGCAATACATTTTTTTGTGTGACAGAGGGTAGTGCGTGGAATTTTGGTGATACTGCGTGTGATACCCAGTTTGACCAAAAAAAAACTAATTTTTAATTCGTTTAGAAACTTTTCGTCACCGTAATAGAAGTTGTTGTGTAGTTGCTTCCCTTTTTCTCATGGCCTAGTAAGGCATTTTGTCTTGAAGATCCGACTGAGCAAGATTCACCAAGTGGATTCTACGGAGTAATCCTGAGCTGCTAATCAATAGCACTACAGGTTCTACTCAACCATAAATTTTGTAACTTCGTAAGATTCCTCTACGCAGCAACACGAAGGCAACGGGAACATTATTCTCTTAAGCGAACTGTGGATGCCTTAGCACTAAAACCATCCACATTAGCACTTTTTGCGGCACAAGAACTTTATTGACAGCATTGTGATGACTAAAATTTAAAAAAAGGTCAAACTGGAGCGTGTCACCATCACCGTCTTATACACTACATGCCCCTACTTTAAAGTGGTAATTTATCCAGCCGATTTGATAAAATCGGATTGAATTGGAAATGGTGTATTTCAGATATCAAAATCGCTTGCATCTGAGAATAAGTGGAATATCTGTTTGGAATACAGGGTGGTCCACATGAGGTGTGACGCAAATAATGACCGACAACTTCGCACAGTCAGGCTGGATAAGATGCTTCTACTTCCATTCAATGGGCAGAGAAATTCTGCATAAGACCTCACAAATAACATTCCAAATGACTACCTTTACCTTTATTACAAACATCCAATCTTTCCCAGAAATTTTTGAAAATGCATGCAACCTATTCCGACTATCATTTTCGTCTTTCCAGTGGGTCTAGTGAAATGTGCTTAACACATTAGCGATCTTACGCTTTTGGCATGGTGTGTCACGTGGGACACACGCACTTATGCACAAGTAGGACCCGTGCTCAACCGCTTGAGCACGTGGTCCCACGCGGTAGGAATTTTTCCACTGCTGCATAATACTTCGAAAGTGCGCGAATTCGAAACAAACCAAAACGCAAATATGCACGAGCTTGAGGCTATTCCAAGAAGTTCACCTGCATAGGAGGTAGTGAGTAAGTGAGTAAGTTAATCTTTATATAAATTGTTCTTTTACTTGTCAGTTTCAAACACGCATTAAAGAAGTACGAGAAGATGTTTGCTCTGCCCATCGTGTGTATAGATCGCTTGAACATTTCTTAGTATACTACTGTAAAGGAGTTTGCTCATTAAGATTGCTTCACAAAATAAAACTCCGAAAGGGGCGTGCTCACCCGGTTCAGCACGCGTTCCCACACGTCGCCCCATGCGTGCTCAACCGGTTGAGCACATTGTCGCGAGTATGTTAAAAGAGCTGACTTTTTGCTCCATGATGGACCACTTGTCTAAATCGAAGAGTTGAGACCGAGCAAGTTTGACGGCCAAACATCCGTGGGTCTGAGACCCGGAAGATTGGTCTCACTTCATCCCAGTATCTTCACTGCTCCGTGAACTGATGCCCAATCTTGTTGGAAGGTCTAGTCAATGTCCTCAGCGTTTTCTTTGATCCAAAGAATTACCATATTCTCAAGAGAAGAGATTTTCTATAGCCGGTCACACTTCATGTGGACCACCCTGTATTCATTTGTTATTGGTGTCGAGTTTTGAAAACTGAAGTGAAAATGTCAAAAAAAATAAGTTTAATAGCGTCTGTCATGACGTGGCCAACTTTACCGAAGAACACAGATGTTTTGCAGAGACTTTTGAAGGGGGGGGGGGAGGGATGAAAGAAATAGCAGAATTGCCTGGCAAAAGAGAGCACCGACGGCCAATACTGAAAGCCTGTCAGGGGAGTAGCTCAAGGGCTCTGGATACCAGCTTAGTAAATCTGCCAATCTCACCAGTATGCAGTAGCGTCGAGTGGCTCCGGGAGTTCTGTGAGGAGAGGGGGAGCAATACTGTGCTCGTAGTTCTGGTATTACAACAGGCGTTGAGGATAGCATATCATTGTTGAAGAAATTGACGTGAGAAAGATTTCGAATTACGACAGATTATGTTAGTAATAATTATACGAACAAGAGCCGTGAGATTGGGAGTATTTTCCGTGATTGCCGTCAGCTGTAATAACTACCGATGTCTGGCAACCCGTTTAAGAAAGAAAACCCAATGTCACGTCGTTCGCTTCTCACACTTCATGATTTTTCTTTCCATTATAGGTAGTATACGTGCTGCTGATATTTTACTCACTATACTTCACAGATATTCCTCTCGGTTACGACAGAAGCCATTTGAGTCACGTCTACGAGCTGGTACGAGGGGTTTTTTTGAAATGATAACTACGTTTTCGGTAGGAAACATTGGTGTTTTCAGTTATTCGCATACGAAAGGATATTCTTCGTGTTAGCCCTAACTATTCGCAGCCAGAAGTTCGAATATATTGTGAAACGGAACAAGCGAGTGATCGTTGAGATCCGTGATCAGGCAAATGCTACATCTAGTTATTTCACCAGCCTTAGGATGACATGGTCGTAATGAAGCAGTTAAAGTTTCTGAACTATTACTCCCATTTGCTCGTTCTGTTGTTTTTAAACCATTAACCAGAAATGATCCACTTTTGGAGTAATATGTGCTGAGGGCCTTTTTACCGTTTGCGGGACATGGAAAAGCAGAGCGCAGCCGCACGGATGTCACCATCGCATGTATCAGCAGACAGCAGCTTTACCATCGCGGCGCTCAGCGGAGTTCGGGGAGACGTGGTGGTAGAGAGTGTGTTCTCGCTCGCTCCTTTTTGCCGTCATGAAGCAGCCACTGACGTGGGTGACTCGTCGTTGTTGATGCGGACCAAGGACCGCGCATTGATGATGTGATAGAGAATAGGTTCTTCGTGCCGATTCTGCCCTGTCCATTTTCTTTTAGCTATCCTGTTGGTTTTCATATTTCCTGTTGTGTTTGTGCACCAAGTTTGAATAAATAAGCTTCTGGAATTTTATCAGTTGACATTCCCTGTTTGTAATCGTCGTCAACTTCCAGACATTGATTGCGATAGTGTCGTATAGGAAATGCGAGGTTTCCACAGTAAGATGATGTAATTTTTTTCTGAGCTTGCGGTGAGCGCCCCATGGACGTCGTAGGAGCCCTGGTTGAGTAGTCGAAATTATTTTAGTTAAACATGACGAACAATATCCTCCCAAAGGTGGTGTGTTCTTTGAGAGGCCTAGCAGAGGGCTTCCAAATTATCGACGAAATTCCATAGTCATACGTCGGAACAGATATGAGCACCTCCCCAGCCAAAGAAATGCTCTCCTTGGACATAATTCCTATCCAAGGATTTCGCGTCGTATGTTCACAATGCATTTTTCTTAGTGGTGTGTAGTCTGTTCACTTAGATGTTTATTTATTTATTTAGTTAGTTATTTATTTATTTATATAATGCACTCAATTGGTGCGCCATCAAAAGACACGTATACATACAGAATGTCCGGATCAAGTATCAACAATGTAGGCAAGCTTGTTCGCCTAGGTCATCCGGCATTTAGAAAGAGATGTTAGAAAGAGATACTATGAAAAGCTTCAAGTATGTGCCCAATCTCTGCCCATAACCTGAGGTGTCGCGCATAAGAAAAACTGGTAGTGGTACTGTTTGTTGCTAATCAAAATCAACCACAAGAACAGGCGATTGGCAGTGGGGAGTGCCACTACTCATGCAGTGGGGAGGCATGAGCAGTCTAGAGGCGAATTTTCGGAAGTTAGGTATCCACCGCCCTAACAATCCCTTAGCACAAACGTAATTTGAACAGAAAGATAAATAAAGCTTCATGTCGCCTAAACAGTACCCACAACCCATGTACCGAGTAAACAAGCTAGTTATAACATACTCGAACGGAGGGGTTGGAAAAAAAATCTGTTATTCACAGAATCCACTCCAAGTTGTGGAAGCTTGACTGGCGAAAATGGAGTTGGGAAGCCACCCCAAAAAGTGGCCTCAAAAGCTACTGAGGTAGTTTTTTCAGTGGCTAAGCTTATTTAGAGAGTAAGTCGGTTTAATCAGAACTGAAATTCAAGTAGAAAACGGAAAATTTTTGAAAAAAGAAATCTCTTTAACAAAGCGCCGTAAGCCCGAAAACAGCAGGCATAGGGGGGTCATGACGCGGCGGCACTTATAGACAATGGTAGCACTGATGCGCAGACTGTGAGACGGGTGGCCGATTTTTAGGGACTCAGACACGCTTCCGTTCTGGGACCCTCAACCTATGACACATCGGTGCGATAGTGATTTCGTTATCGACTTTAATGGCTGAATGACGCCGCGCTGGCGGTCTCGCAGCCTACAGGTGATATTGTTTACAGTTTTCACGCTGTGCATTCTACGGAGCAGAATAACATCTCACCAACTAACTCATTCACACAACTCAAAACCGTGCAGTGGGCTCCGGCCGCCGCGACGCGCTTGTTCGCATCTGCCACGGTGGCTGCGATGCGTTCCTTCGCGTCCGCCGCGGTGGCCCGCCGGCTGCGACGCGTACGTTCGCGGCCGCTGCCGGACCAGAACACGAGTCCACAGAAAGAGGATGGTCCATCCTGGTCCAGCAGTGAGGATGGCATCAGGATACTGGCCCGCCGATGCAGAAGTGAGGAAAAGACGACATACTGGGACGCGATGGAAGCATGTGTCAGCGGTGGCCCAATAGTGAGGAAAACACCGGGGTAGGGATCCGTCTCGCCCAAGCGGTGGTGGAAACGACACGGTACGGGTCTTCCTTGCTCAACAAGTGGCGTAAACGTCAGGGTACAGGTCCGCCTAGGCTAGGCAGTGGCGAAAACGTCAGGCGACGGGTCCTTCTTGGTCAAGGAGTGGCGTGGTCGACAGGGTACGGGTCCGCCTTGACGAGGCAGTTGCGTAAACGCCAGGGTACGGGCCCTCCAAGGAGTGGCGTAATCGACATGGTACGGGTCCTTCTTGGCCAAGAAGTGGCGTAATCGACAGGGTACGCCTTGGCCAGGCAGTGGCGAAAACGCCAGGCTATTGGTCCGCCTAGGCCAAGCAGTGGCGTAATCCACAGAGCACGGGTCCGCGTTGGCCAGGAAGTGAGGAAAATTAAAGGATGCGGGTCCGCCCTGGCCGAGCAGTGCGGAAAAAGCCATTGACGAGTGTTCCGTGGCCAAGCCGTGATGGAAACCAAAGGATGCCGGTCCGCCTTAGCCAAGTAGTGGTGAAAAGGCAGGATACTGGTTCGCGTTGACCAACCAGTGAGGAATACTTAAGGATACGGGTTCACCTTGGAAAAGCAGTGAGGGCAACGCTAGGATACAGGTCTGCCGATGGAGGAGTGAGGAAGTGCCAGTCTACGGGTTGATTGTGGAGAATGGGGTATTGTATTGGGGAGAAAAGGTCATGCGGCGGGTCCACCAACGCAGCCAGTCCTATGTTTCCTGAAAGTAGCACCAGCGCTCATTTGTGCTTATTTTCACATGATCGTATTTTGCTGCCAACTCTCGTCCTCCTTCTCATTTATGTCTCAATCGACAACCACTACTTCCTCTGAGGTTTTTGCGGGACTTTCCATTTGAAGGACTTTCCCGCGCAGAGCTGGGAGTGACTGGTCATGGCAAGTTCGTATGCATGTGAGAAGTGCACCGACAAAAAAAAAGACGGCTGGAAATATTAATGCATCGGGAAGTAAATTTACATGTTGATTTGTTTTGCTCTTCTGTTATTTTCCTGAGGAATTCGATAGTCAAAACTTCTGCTCGAACCTCAAGTGGCTGCCTCACCCCACTTTTTAGCGTCCCGAAGGGGCGGTAGTTATTACAATAGCTGCTTGAGCGTTGCTTTCATTTTTCCTTGCTAGAAATAAATGCGACTAACAAGCTAGAACTTGTTCGACTTATCAAAACACTTTGTGCTCTCTGCGTAGGCGTACTCTATCAAAAATTTGCACAAGCAGAGCACAAGCGTTCGCGTACGTCCAATTCATTATCGGTGCTGTTTCGGCGGCGACAGGCAGTTAGCAAACTCTAGGAGGTGATCCACTTGAAAAAAGCCTTTATATATGTGTTGTATGTACATGTAAAAATGCACCAGTGATCGCTATCCTCTAAAGCAGATGTATTTGTGTAAACAAAATTGGATATAATTGTTTTTCAAGAGACATATGATAGAGCCTTGTTTGAAAATAATTAAAGTCGTTCTTGATTGAGATTTCCCTACGTGGCAGAGCTGAATTGAAGCATGCAGTGACTCATCTGTATATATAAAAGTGAAAGTTTGTATGTAAGTATGTGTATGTGTGTATGTATGTAACGAATACAAATCGCGGAGAGTGAACCGATCTGGACCAAATTTTGCATGCAGGTCCAGGACGGGCCGGCGGAGGTTATAGGCTACTTTGCGCCGGGAACTGTTGATTGATTAATCGATAATATCGATTTTATTGATTTTTCGCAATTTTCGCCCAGATACTTTCACGAACATGCCTACTGGGGTTAGTCAATACGCTGAACATGAATATGGCAACCTTTTTGGGCGACGGTATCGATTTATTGATTTTATCGATTTTTTCCACTTTCGCTCGGGAACGGGCAAGAACGTGTCTACTAAGGTTCTCCAATGCGCTGAGCACGAATATGGCATCCATTTTGGGCTAGGATATCGATTTATTGATTTTGTCGATTTTTCCCACTTCCGCTCTCGGGAACGGGTGAGAACGTGTCAGGTGGGGTTCTCCAATATGCCTAACACGTATATGACAACTATTTTGCAAGAAATCTGCGATTAATTGGTTTTAACGACTTTTTCATGTTCGAACAGGTGAAAAAAGGTTGACGAGATTATTTAACATGGTAGTCACCGAAATGATGGGCACTTCAAATGGATGAATTTGTATCCTAATTAACCGCATCAGCGTGAAATGCTGGGGTAGTAAAACTCCCAAGCGGAGCCGGGTATGCCATCTAGTGCCATATATTTGGTGAAACTATAAAGATTTTAGGGAAATTAGGCAAGCTGGAAGTATTAAGTTGTCGGAAAGTGATTGAAACACTCCACCAAGAACCTTTTCTTACATCTCTGCCACATGGCTTGCACCTAGGATGTGTAAGTAAATGATAGCCTAGCCTCTGTGCAATTACGCCATGGGCTGTTGAAGTAGGAGCAAAAATGGAAGGACAACCAATCCAAGCAATTATGTTCGAGCTCATGTGGGGCGCCGGTGCGACCAAGAGGGACTACAATACATATGATAACGGCATTTGGCCTGGTGCTCGCTAGCCATGCAACCATAAACCATCGGTTCTGATATTTCGTTTCGGAAGATATGTTTGCTCAAGGACATTCACCAACTTGGTGACCTCCTAAGCCTAGGAGCAGAGCATGCTTCGCCAAAGTTGCTGGCACGTGACCTGATGAGCAACTTCAATTTCTGCATCAGTTGATTTGGAGCAATGATCGACAAATATGGAGAAAAGAGACATCGGTGTGTTGGATTGCACGATTTGATCGGCAAAATTCACCTTATAAGGGTTTGTCGGTTCCTCGTTAGTAGATGCAGCAGACATGGACCATGTTGCCACATTCTCTACTCTTGCCCAATCTTGCTCTCTCCAACTAACACCTTGTTCGCTAGATCATGCACTCCTTGTTGTGTCAAGCAAAACCCACCAACTTCGAGGTTTTTCGATAGTTGACTGATGGATACTTCGACTTGTAAATTCTCGAATTCTCGAACCCGCGGAGTCTGCGCCTGAGAGGTGGCCACAGGCGATTGATACACACTATGCTTTAAGTCCTGAAGTTCCCTGATTAAACATAGGAAGTTCGGAGAGTGGTAAAAATCTAGAGGGTCTCAAATATTCTTCGACAAGCTATTAACTGATTTTGAAAAGAGGTATTTGGAGGAGTAGTGTTGGATGCGTCATCAATGATGAGAAGCGCGTTGGGGTGACTCTGAGGCGTTTTCTCCATTCAGTGTCGATTAGTTCCAATTAGATTACTGCTGAAGTTCTTTGCTCCTTCCCGTAACCATATGATATTCGCACCATGTAGTGAGTAACACATTTGCGACCTTACGCTTTTTGCATGGTGTGTCACGTGGGACATACGCGCTTTTGCACAAATAGAACCGCTTGAGCACGTGGTACGACGTAGTAGGAATTTTTCCTCCGCTGCATAGTACTCCGAAAATGCGCGAATTTGAGGCAAACCAAAACGCAAGTATGCACGAGCTTGAGGCTATTCCAAGAAGTTCACCTGCATAAGAGGTAGTAACTAAGGAAGTTAACCTTCATATAAATTGTTCTTTTACTTGTCAGTTTCAACCAAGCATTAAAGAAGTACGAGAGGATGTCTGCTCTGCCCATCGCGTGTATGGATTGCTTGAACATTTGTTAGTACACCACTATAGAGGAGCTTGCCCGTTAAGATTGCTTCACAAAAATATAACTGTGAAAAGAGGGTGCTCACCCGGTTGAGTACGCGGTCCCACGCGTCGCACCATGTGTGCTCAACCGGCTGAGCACATTGTCGCGAATGTGTTAAAGTGCCACTTCACTCAAGTTCGCGAAATTCCCGTCATGTATTTGGCGACAATTTCAATCGAGAACTGGATCAGAAATGAATATGGAAGATGAAGGGAATCTGTAGGGGTCAGATAGGACATGTTTGCGGGCCATACCTTTTGCCCCCATAAAATGCGGAACAGTTCTCTACACACGGTGGAAAGTGATTTTGCCTCTGTACTATGCGGCTCTCATTACGTAACCATAGGGAGACGAGGTCCAGGGAGAACTCGAAGTGACGACACGGAATGCAACGAACCTTGGGCGTTGCGGACCTTCGATAGGGCAACAATTTCAAATTATGATTTTATGTCTGAGAACTTGAGCCGCACCCTGCAGTAACACGACTTCTGCACGTGTTCTGAGGTGAGGTCCTGTTCATGGCACAATGTCCGCTTTGCTCATACCTTATCATACAGGCAATTCACCGGAGAGTCGGTCTCGCGCTGCTTTAACGCATGTGTTCCACGTTATCCCACATCACTTCCGGGATTGTTTTAACATGTTAGGCAGTTGAATATCACTGCGACTGACAGGATAGAACGTGCGCGCTTTGACAAATTCACCGATGTGCTTCCCACGTAGGAGCACGCCAACACAGACCCTTTTCTGGATCGACTGTGCGAATCCTCGCTAGAGTTGAATAAATCCCTACCGAATCCTGCTTTGGAATGATTAATAGAAGCAGGTGTCGGGGAAACGTTCTCATCAGAAATGTATATTTTATCTTCCAATTAACTAGAAATCCTCTTTTTGTGACTGTTCGAAGAAGTCGTGTACGACTTGTTAATTCGAACGCTGCTGGTACAGAGAAGCAGCTGCAGAACTTACTGTAATTCTTATCTTATTTGAAAAAGTGCAGGTGTATTACAATCCAAAATGATTCCTTTCGAACTAAGTGAATTTATATGAAGTAAAAAGGAATAGTTGGGAAAGCTGTGAATTTTGAAATTGGAGCACTGTGATCCTCTACTAAATTAGTTCCGGCGAAGATGAGGTGAAAAAAGAGAAGCACCAGGTGAATCTACTTAAAATCTACGCACTAATTTCCTTGTCATCAATAAGGTTCATGGCTGAGTAGAAAAATTCAATTCTCTCCTGGTTCTTTTTATTTCACTCTACTCTTTATTTCACTTCACTTGGTTAAAAGAATGTTAGCGACTTGGCAATGCCTGCCGTATCTCCCGCTCGTCGTTTGAGCTCTTTTAGCAGCTCCTCAACGTTTTGTCACAGACACGATGTGTTTGGTTTCTCACAGCTTCAATTTTTTTTTCATATCGCATCCTCTCCGACCCCTTACAGGTGCACATTCAGAACACGCAAGGATCACGATTATTCTGGATGTACGCCTGCATCAAAGAGCATAACCACTTTTTCCGACCAGCAACTCTTCACGCAAATAAATGAGCTTGGCTTAGTTGAAACTAACAACTTCAATGCATTCATGATTGGCGCGGCCCAGGAAAGAGAATTTTAATCCGTAGTGCAATTCTCTTCAGTGCACACATGGTTGCTGTTGCCTGCATAAATACCAGACACAACGTTGTATGCCTGAAAACGTCTCTAAGAAGCGTCATCACGAGGAAGGCTGAGTTTTTCTTCATGTCGTAGACGTTCGAAACGAACGAGCTTTTTGCGCGCACGTTGGTACAAGTGCTAATACATTTGAACCTATTTAAAGCATGGCAGTTGTATGAAGGGGATATTTTTGTGGAATTCAAAAACAGCTACATATATAGTTCTCGAATGCTTAAAGAAGGAACTACATTTAGTTTGCACTTGCGCCCCGAGACGTCATTCAGAATTTTAGAACCCGGAGTCTCAAAATTGTTGAAAGAGCAAAAAGAACTAAAAGAAAATTGAATGACACCAAAAATAGAGGCGCTCTTTTTTATGAGTTGCAGGTTTTTGAGAGAGGTACGTAATAAATGAAAAGTAGAAACAATATGTGCACTTTGGTACTCATTCCTAAAGACAAAGTCTTACATTAGAAAACTTTTGAGTGCTGCACAAAAATGACAACCTGCATAAGCTGCCGAGAATAGTGGCATTTTTGAAGTGCATCAGAGCCATCGTGTAGCTGCGTTTAAAAGTGATCTCCTACGAGTTGCTATGAAATTCTCTGCAAGTGAAGTAGATGAGCGGTGGCATCATCAGACATTAGCTTTAGCTGTTGCGTGGTTGTTGACAAGGAAGAGATGTGTTTCCTACGTACCAGGCGACCAAGAGTCTTCGGCCGACTTTCGATTGTTACGAAAACTCTACATAAGGAGGAAAGGTAACCAAACTCTGGCTGGTGTTTAAGAAAGAACAGATGAAATTGCCAGTGAGATCCCAGAATTCCTGCATTTGTTGGTGTTACAGAAGCGAAAACTCGTCACAGCAGAAATGCGGGGAAATGTCGGCACAGCGTTATCATTCTCAGCCCAGGTGTTTCCCAGTGGGTTCCTCAGAACTCAAACCTAAGTGAAAATACCATGGGGACATTAGGTTCTAGAATCCCTTATACTTTAGCTCTGGAATTTTAATACAGGCTACTAGGAGGTCGACGATTCATACGGTGTAGTGGGGCCGCGGTCCATTCTTCTGAAACAATTTTGATATATACAATTAATATCCATTCAATACGTATGGTTGGCACATTGGTGAGTCTGAACCTCCGAAAACATTCAATCCAGTGCAATACTCAAAACATGGGTTATTGCGTTGATCCTGACGCAGGTTCTCATGAAAACCAAGGACAGTTAACCTGTGGATGTCTCGGCTTCACCCAACATAACTTGACTATCTTTAAGAGTTTCTTCAAAGCTCTTCTGTATGCTCAGCCTCATTTGAAGGAAAATACCCTGTTGTGATCGGACAGCATGGAAGCAGCGCACATTGCCAGGGTGGGACAACAGAGCAGTTAAGTGAATGGCATTTATTTCTCTATGATGTAGTTCTTATCGGACGGCACTATGGATTACAGTTACGAGCTACCTCGTGAATGTTTGAGAAGTGGAAGCTGAAGAGTAGATGCCTGTTCAAAAACGCCAAGGTCATAAGTGTTCGTAAATGGCCAAGGACTTTTGTGTAACTAGCGCCCCTACGGGACGCTAGGAAGTGGGGTGGGGCAGCCACTTGAAGTTTGTGCAAAGTAATCACACTTTTGGAGACCTTAGAAAATTAGGAAACAAGCGAAAATCATTAACTGTGTCCAAACCCAGAACCCCACCTATGAAATGCGCATACTATTCTGGTACCCTAGCTAACGTTCTGCTATTTTGGCAGCCTAGCTAACGTCGAGCTTCCTACCTTGATTATAGCTCTGATCGAAAATTCTTCATCACATATCGTCATGTAAATTACTCCTCGGTGTAATGTCCTCCCGTTCTTTATTTATTTACTGTATCTGAACGTTTCCCACACTGTTGGGCTGAAGCGCACTGGTACTCCTTCGACAAACCCGTGGCATGGTCTTTTATACGCTATTCAGCTGCGGCACACCCTCCTTACTCAAGGTTTTCTCACAATGCTGAGCGCTGACTAATTTTCTCCATCGGTGGACCCACATCCTTGGGGTTTCCACAATAATGGGACCAAGACATCTTTTTGTATCGATGGACCCATATCTTTGGCGTTCTTCACACTACTACCCGCCAGCACAACCCTCCTCCATTGGAGATTTCGTATCTCAGTGTTTCTTGCAGCACTGGGCGCTGGCGCACCCTTCGCATCATGGGACCGATTTTCTGGCATTTTCAACGCTGATGAGACCCTGTACACCATCGGTGTACACACACCTTTTGTAGATCTCGAGTGCAATAAAAGGAAGATAAGGAGTGTTCAGAAAAGGTGGTGCCGCTACTCAGCGGCCTCGGTGTTGCAGATCCCCTCTCCCGGCCACCTACATCGTGGAGCTGACGTGGGTCGTGCGTGGGCCGCACAGCACCACCGCGATCGGGCATCTGTGGGCCGCACAGCACCGCCGCGATCGGGCATCTGTGGGCCGCACAGCACCGCCGCGATCGGGCATCTGTGGGCCGCACAGCACCGCCGCGATCGGGCATCTGTGGGCCGCACAGCACCGCCGCGATCGGGCATCTGTGGGCCGCACAGCACCACCGCGATCGGGCATCTGTGGGCCGCACAGCACCGCCGCGATCGGGCTTCTGTGGGCCGCACAGCATCGCCGCGATCGGGCATCTGTGGGCCGCACAGCATCGCTACGATCGGGTATCTGTGCGCCGCACAGCACCACTNGATCTCTCGCTTTTATCTTTGGCGACTGTATCCATCATCATCGTGATCAACGGAACCAGCGGAGGTTGTGTCCCACCGCGAGTTCCACTACATCCATGCACCTATGATGAAACATCGGCCGACCGTCTCGTAAGTTTCGCCTCACCCTCCAACACGCTCTATCACGCTCTATGGGCGGAGCCCATGATGGAAGAATGCGATCACGTGCCGGCCCCCCACGTCTGCGCTCTAGAAAATTTTGTTGCACTACCAGGATTTATATAAGAGGATCTCTCGCTTTTATCTTTGGCGACTGTATCCATCATCATCGTGATCAACGGAACCAGCGGAGGTTGTGTCCCACCGCGAGTTCCACTACATCCATGCACCTATGATGAAACATCGGCCGACCGTCTCGTAAGTTTCGCCTCACCCTCCAACACGCTCTATCACGCTCTATGGGCGGAGCCCATGATGGAAGAATGCGATCACGTGCCGGCCCCCCACGTCTGCGCTCTAGAAAATTTTGTTGCACTACCAGGATTTATATAAGAGGATCTCTCGCTTTTATCTTTGGCGACTGTATCCATCATCATCGTGATCAACGGAACCAGCGGAGGTTGTGTCCCACCGCGAGTTCCACTACATCCATGCACCTATGATGAAACATCGGCCGACCGTCTCGTAAGTTTCGCCTCACCCTCCAACACGCTCTATCACGCTCTATGGGCGGAGCCCATGATGGAAGAATGCGATCACGTGCCGGCCCCCCACGTCTGCGCTCTAGAAAATTTTGTTGCACTACCAGGATTTATATAAGAGGATATATTAACATTCGGACAACATTTTCATATCACTCAAGTGATGCTGCCCTGGAGCTCAGGTCGTCTGATTTCATGCAGGAGTCGAGGCTTGGAAAAAAAGCTTAACGTTTTGCCAACTTGAGTTTCCCTAGAGCTTTCAGCAATTTTGTAGATAAAAAATACCTTCTTGGCTGCTGGAGACTCCGGCAGCCGACCCGGCGTCCCAAAACGCTCAAAAAAAAGAGTAATCAAAAATCACATTTGAATTTCAGTTGCTTCAATTTTCCAGAGCGGGACGATGCAGGCCGCAAGATCGTTGGCAACTGTTGTAGTAAGCTCAATTCCAATTAATTCCACAGCTTTTGAGTTTGAGTTGCGTTTGAGTTTGGCGTGATTTGTGGGATCTGCCTATGTTCCATCATGAGGTGAATGCTAAAAGTATGGAGCGTATACCAGCTAGAGTGCTCATCCTGCCATCCCTATATGATAGAGCGCTTGCGCCATAGTTCACATTTAACGTACGTATCTGTCGGTATCGCTATCTGCCTATTCGTGCCTCGATCTCTCGCGCGACCTACTATTGCCAAAAAGCCTGAGGTTGAGAGTCAACTTTTTCAACTTCAGCGTGAGCATGTAAGTTCGTGTAAAGAAGAGAAAAAATGTTGGAAAAAGATAGCTACAGGGCCAATTTTACTCAAATGGCGTGCGAGCTGATGCGGCGCTCTATTGAATCCAAGCCAAAGCACATCTTTGGATACGATTACTCGATAGGAATTTATACCTCCAGAAGGGCTAGACATGTGGTCTCCCGGTGCAGCAGTCGTCTTTCTCTATGTATCTATCTGATTCTAAGCAGTGCTTCAAAAATTTGGAGTTGCAGTGCACGTGTGGGTGACAATGACTTAACCACATAAATAACTGTGTACCTGTGGATGCTCATTCTGTAGATGGTGTGGATATTCTTTCCATTCTGAACATGACGAACGTTAACCTCTCAAGCGGCTAATTTTAAGACTCATTGAGCTTCGCAGGAAATTGGCGTCTTTCGCGAAGCGGATGACGGTCACTTTCAGACATATGACGACGACGGTTTCATTGAAACGTAAGGTCAATAGTAGCACTGTAGTGACCTGATGGGGCAAAAAACAAGTGATTGTATTTTTCAAACTCATGTTCTGAGAAACAAGAAAGTACTCAAAATATTATGCTAAAACTTTGGTAAAAAATAATCAGATACAGGGTTTTGAATGTTTCGCCTCTGCCCCAATCCTCATCAATAGAAGGACATTGTTCTCGTCAAAGAACAACACATATTCATTGGAAGGAATCAAATTATGCACAAATTTTAGAAGTTGTAATTGATCTCACTGCTAAGTGAGCGTACTCTGAGTCTTAGTGAAGCGTCATATTGGTGTCGTTCAACTTGAACTGAAAGCAGCATGCTACTTTTGCTTCCTGTGCAAATGGAATTGAGTCTGTCTTTGATGCTCTTGAACCAAAAAAAACTCAAGAAATTAGCTAATACACGATCTTTTCTCAGAAATGTACAGAATTTTCCAAAATTAAGGGGGAGGTGGTAAACGATTTGGCCGATATTGGTATCGGATTTGTCAATGTTTTCTACGACTCCGAAGTCGATCAACTCTGATGTGTGGCCTCAGTACAAAGACGTCATTGCTATACCGTGCGACAGTAGCACTTCCCACTCAATTTCGAGTTATTACAAAAGCAAACGGCATTCAAGATCTGATAGGTGATCAGAGTTAGCATTGAGTTGGCTCATTTTGACCATTAAGCTCATGCCATTATGTTGAATTCAGCTGTTGTGACATCATCATTTAAGGCATGCGAAAGCTAATGGCACACTTTATAGTTTTATTGCAAAATTGGTTTGACACTTCTTTGATACCATTAGGTCATAGTTGGCCAGCCATTTCTCCACGTTTACTACCGTCGGTGACGTCTACTAGAGTCGCAAGTAATAACCCTGCTGTTTTATGGCAGACATGAACAGTGTAAATGAGAGATTAAAAAACCAATAAAATGGAATTGTGAACAAATCAACTGGGTCACTGAAACTTGGTTACTTGACTCTGTTCTCCTCTCTCCTCTCAGGTATTGAAGGAATTCCTCTGCAGCTCTGGAAAAGGAAGGGCAAGCTGGTTGCGAGATTATGGGGACGGTGGGTTTATGGAATGATCTATACCTCTCAAAGGTGCTGAAACTGTAGTTCATTCTGGAGTGCGGCGCGATTGGTTTTGATAAAGCTTCGATTAAGATTTATGTCTCACAGTTACATGAAATGTGAAATTTCAAAAATTCAGCAGGAAAATTGCACTAGACTTAATCAAAAACTAAGACTCAAAAAAGTAGTAACAATGTATGTAATGTATGTGATGTGTATGTCAGGAAAGAATCGTTTTTTTTTTCGGGCTCGGAAAGGCTGAATCGCACACAATCGCGCAGGAAGCTAGAGGGGTGACAGGGAAACAGCAACTAATTCTGCCCTCATGCATGATTCTGTACCAACGCTATGATTTGCGAGCATGAGTGGTGGCTCAAAGAGGAAATTTTCCGTAGGGGTATGTACATATGGAATTAAGACTTGATGTCTCGGTGCACACTATTCGTTTTATCGCACGAAAGTGATTATGCTGACTATAACTTAGCTGTTCCATCATATCACATCATCGTACGTCTCTGTACAGAATTTTCGCTTGCACTTAAGACTTATTCTCCTGTTTCTTCGCAGTTCAGGATGGTGAAGCTGTTTTTCTTTCTGTGTGCTAGTATTACAAGTTTCACCTATTTAGTGCAATAACTCTACGTTTTTTTTTCATATTCCATGTTGTACTAACCTTTCCTGGAAACCAACAAAAATTTCCAGTAGTGTTTTCTGTTACTAACGAATCATCTTATCCTTGTTTGGCGTACTTCTGAGGGCACAAAAAATGCATAGCTATAAATAAACAAGCAAATAAATAAATATAAATAGATAAATAAGTAAAAGAATAAATAAATAATTAAATAAATGAAAACTATAAAGACTTGCAAGCCGGATTCGACGGATCCCTACAGTACTATCCTTTGGGTAACTTTAGCCATTCTCGCCATGATTCGCCAGTATCTTGAAATGCCCAGACTAGCACGTCAGTTCCTCCTCTTCCACTTTCTATCCCTCCAATTCGCACTCACTCAACCTACCACTAAGGATTTTTGAACAGAAAATATCGCAGCGCTGCATTCTTTGAAAGGAAAACGTAGCAGCGCTGCATTCCACTTACTTCGTCTCCGCTATGCGCGAAAGTGTGGGCAGTCTACTCAGAAAGCTGTTTTAACTTCAACGAAACTTCATGGGAGCTGAAACACCGTCGCGTTTTGAAATCACCTTCACAAACTTTTCTCAAGCGTTAACTGTGACATTCTTCTCCAACTTAAGGATAAATAAAGGATAAAGTGGTTGGCGTTGATCAATCCCGTCACGTGGGATGCGCCACGCATTCGACTGCATCTGAGCATCGTAGAGGCGTTGAATGCGTATGTCCCTATACAGTGACTTGTGGGGGAATCCGGTCTACAAGTCAGTGCGTCATCCTCCCAGACCTCACTGGTACCAATCTACCGATCCCGAAGGGATGGACGGCTTGGTTGGCAGCGAGCACGATCGAACCATCGACCGTGTGCGCGCGCAGTGAGCTTCTTACCACTACGCCACACGCGCCCTTTTCTCCGACTGACACGGAGAATATCGCACACACAAGTCCTCCTTATTTTTTGTGCGAGGAATCTCAAAGAACGATCGCAAAAATTCGGCGAACTTCCGAGCAACATCCTTTTTCTGTTCGGTCTTATAAGTTGCGGCCTGAGTGCCTATGCTTTCCAGTGCAAAGCAGCCGATCCTTTTTGTGGCGCACGGTGCACGCCAGCCAAGGTTGGACCGGGTTTCCTCGGTGTGATAGGGTGAGCGTGGGCGAGAGATCTAACCGCTCATGAGGGAAGCAAAAGTCGAAGCGATTGCAGTCTACTTGGTCGTGTCACTCTGAACAGTTAGCCATTCTCAATACAACAAAACACTGCCACATGTCCCCACTCATGAAGAATAGAGACATCGACCGAGCATGCCGTCGGCTGACGTAGGTCGTATGCCCACAACATCACAGATCAACTACGTGTGTGTACGTTCAAGTTTCGTTCCATACCAACTTTAGAAAGTCTGCTAGACTTGGGAGCGTCTGTAGAGAATGTTAAGTTTAACATTGTTGGAATCGCAGAAATAAGAAAACGTGGATGCGGCTACTCACTATGTTAAAGCACAAATCTTGGGAGGACAACTTGCGGAATGAGCTTTTATGTCTGTTCAACTCTCACTCGACGTTGCAGGTACTTTCACCAATCTGATCGCATCATGGAGCTGTTGTTATTCTGGATGCTGGAAAGACCCTCCGTGTGATTCAAGTGCACTCCTCATTCGCGCCACAGTGAGCCACAGTGTTGTTTGAAGCAGAACTATACCACGCCCCTACTCACACGCATGTTTACGGGGAACGTGAATGTGCTCTTGAGGGCTTTTAAGTAACCGGGACCTTTAAATAAACGGGTTGTACCTTTGCCTGCGTCTATTATACAATACTGCTCCTAATCTTTGCAAAAAGGACGTGCCCGACGCGTTTTTGCGTCGCAAGGCGTCACACCCGCATAACTCGCTCCAAAATGGAGCTTTTGTCATTCTGAAGACAGATTCTTACTCAGCGCTTCGCGACAAAGCTACTGATTCCCCGCATCACGGTATTTGATTCTCGAAAATTTTTCTGCTGTCTTAAGAACTTGCTGAAACACTCAGAAAATAAAACTCCGAATGTCTCACTACAACAACTTCTTAAAATAGCAGAACAGTTTTCAAGAATCAAATACGCAGATGCGGGGTATAAATAGCTTCGCCGCAGAGTAAGCTACCCCGTCTGGCGCCCTCCCATTTTGCGTGCTCTCTCGCTAACCCCCCTGAGCTACACGGGGCATTTGGCTCAGGCAGGCTTTCTCAGTCCAGCGTGAAAGGAAATACCAAGTGTTATATACCGTTCTACTCGGAATCTTACGGGCAGGTGACAACTGCGCAACCCCTGAATTTTTGATCTGAAAGAGATATAAAGTAAAATAGCGTTTTCATACATGACCCGTTTTCTGGGCCAGTTTCAAATAAACGCACCTGCTTCAATTTTCTTTGCATGCGTAATGATGTCGCAAACTCAATAGACAACTGCGCAGCCCACGATTTCTCAAAATTGCTGAGAAAATTCAAAGGACGCAAATCCTCCGTCAAGGTTTTAAAAATTGATTTCTCCCTGGATTTTTGAAGAAACCTGTCGCTCTTGATGCCATCTTGTAGGGAATTTTATGAAGAAAGTCGCTGACAATCGCGCAACATACGGTTCCGTGAAATTACCAAAATATTTAGCGAAAATCGAGCTGGAACACTTTCCACATGTTAAGCTGAGTGCTGGTGCCAGCACGAATGCTGGAAGCCGATGCAAACCTCAGCGCCGGCGTTCCAGCTTTGAACCAAAGCTCTTTTCTTCTTTTTCTGAGCGATATTTTAACAGATTCGGTTGAATCCATCTTTGAAACATCTTTCACTGTCTTGCATACGTCATCGTTTACTTTGGTGAACCCTTCATCAGCACTATCGAAGCTATGGTTGCGGAACAACCTTCACTTTTCGGCCCAGACAACCTTCACTTTTTTGACCTCTGTCTCACCCCTATCGTACGTATGGTTATGCGCGTGCGACGCTTGCGACGCAAAAACGCGTCGGGCGCGTCCTTTTTGCAAAGATTAGAAGCAGTATTGTATCTGCACGTTCTCTGCGCGCGCACCAGCAATACCAAGATCAAGGAATACATGAATATGGCAGTGCCTGAGTGATTTGCATAACCTGCCGGTTATTTCACGATTATTGAATCCAAGTTGAAATAAGTATTTTCTGTGCCATTTTGAGCTCATAATGGTTCTTGGCAATAAAGTGCATGACTGCCAGTTGAACCTGCTGGTTGACCGGTAGTTATAGCGCCATTACGACCGCGCCTATATTCAAAACTAATCGAAAAGTCGATTAGTGGCATTAAAACAAAGAACTTTGCCTGGGAGCTTACCCTTCATGTGGCGTTGTCCTCACATGAACTAAAAAATGAATGTACAGCAGGTCTGCTACCTTGATTGGTGCTCTGCCGACCAGCACCTCATCTTATGACCACGATCGCTCTTTTCTCAGGCCATGAAGGTGGAAAAATTGAGCTCGATCACCAAAAAGGAAGTCTGTCATTAAAGCGGGTGTGAAAAACACTAAAAACGATACCACAGATGACCAATACCTGAAACTTAGAAACCTGTGGCGCTTAAACCTTTGATTAAGGTTGTTGGGCTGTCAACTACAGGGTGCGTCATAGGTTCTTACACACCATATTTAGTAGTGTCACAGCAGCTGGATTTAAGGTAATGGCATAACCTCTATGGCGGTACTGAGCCAGTTCAATAGCAACTCAAAACACTTACAAGATCAAGGATTCGTCGCCATCTGCTTTTGTAATAACTCAAAGTTAAGAGAGTAGCGAGCATCTAGCGGCACAGTGGTGTCTCTGGTATAAAACCTCTCGAAGCTCTACCTCACATCCATGCTACAAGTCCAAACTTATGTATAACCAGCCTGATCGTCCGGCTAACGCCGGACTCCCAGGCTTCTTGTGGTGCTCGCTTCGCTCGCATTGTTCTAGTATGGCACATTCCCGACACCACGTCGACGCCACGTCGGCCACTCCTCACCTTATCGGTACTCATGTTTTTCGTGTCTTCCCATTTATCGGCGTCAAAGGACCCATTCCATGGCCGCAGACAGTCTGACTAACTTTTTCCCTACTATGTATGGCAGCAGAAATACACCGCATCCATATGAGCAGAGAACGCAGAGGAACCGATTCACCAATGGAAGCGGACCGGATCGATAGCGTATTCCCAAACTTCTGGGTCACGGCGCACCTTCCCACAACATTGGATCCGTATCCAGGCGTTTTCCCACTTTTGGACGCTGGTCCACCCTTATCACACCGTGAGACCCAGCTCCAGGCGTTTCCCCACTTTATGGGCGCCGGAGCACTTTTATCACGCCGTGGGAGCCAACTCCATTCATCCATCCTGCCTCCCGCCCTTCTTTTCCCTCCGCTTGTCTCTGAGACATACCCACCCGCATCCTATCTTGTGTATGAGCTGATAAACGCAGACCAATAAACACCAACTCTCATTCATTTTCACTGTGGTGTAAACAACTGCTGGTCTTCCAAGCAACGGGAAAGGGACCAAAACACCTGCCGATCAAGGAAAAAATCAAAATTTGCTACCTTTTCGTACATAAGTCGACGCGCTGAACACGATGGTGTGCTTCGTTTTTGACGACATTGGCTGGTTCTCGTGCACACACACACACATGAACTGCCAATTAAGTAATACTAGGATATAGCACCTGAACCGCTCTAAGTATAGTTGAGTGCTATCCACCAGTATCGGATTGGCGTTATAGAAGAGTTCGGTCTGAGCACGGGATTTCGGTAGTGCAGTATTCCAGGAGGCGTATATGGCACAGAGCAGATTCTAAGCTTTACAGAAGCGTCATCTTTGCGCTGTTCAACTTGAGTCGGAAGCAGCAAGGTGTCTTCTCTCCAAAAATACTCTGCGAGTGAAATCTACTGTGATTTTTATGCCGTGGGCTTCAAAAAAACTGAAAAAATTGCTCCTACACGCCCTTTTCTTAAAATTTCATGAAATCTCGGAAAATAAGGGGATGTGGGATCCCGGTCGATCATGTGAATTGCTCGATGTTCTCTCCACCTACTCCAAAATTTTGGTGAGAAACTGTTCGATCTGCTCCGAGTAGTGTCTTTCGTTCGAAGAGACAGTGTCACCGCGAGCCAAACCGTGCCGCGAGCAGCTCACTTTTCTCTCAAGTTTGAGTTACTAAGGAAACATGTTGTACATATTCCTGCTCCGATAGGTGGTTTGGGTTGCTATTGAGTTGACTTATTGTCGCTATAGAGGCCATGTCATTACGTTCAGCTCAACCGCTGTGGTGTTACTAAGTATGGTGTGCAAGAACTTATGGCGCACCCTGTATGCAGTGCCCGATTTTTCTCAGTGATCAGTTTTACAGTCGGTGTTTCCAAATTTCAACTTCATCGCTCCACATTTTTCTATTAGTTATGAAGGTACATCTCCTTCTTCCTCAACTAGTGCTCTCGTTTTCGATCAGCGCTCAGTTCTTTGTTTCTGAGCTTATTCTGTAAAATTATCCGAAGGCCAAGAATTGCACCGTGTAAACGCCCTGCCACACCTTATCGTCACATGCTTTTCAGAATTATAGGCTGTTGACGAAAACAAGTAGTCCGCTGAGATGGAAAGACTGCCATTAGTATGGGGCATACGTATTATATTTAAACTGCATGTGAGTATCACATTTCTAGGAGAAACAATACTCAAAACCTTCTGATTCCAAATCGCGAATGTTTGAACAATTTACATACGTATTTATATATAGCAGTGGAATTCGCGTGGATAAAGAGCTTAGTTTGTCTTTTTTGAATGCATACCCTTTTTGCTCAACAAGTCGCGGCCATTAATTCTCACTGCTACAAATGCCCCCTCACTCTAGAATGGGTCGCCCGTTTTTTGGAAATATTTCAAATGGTTTTAAATTTTGTATGCGTTTTTTTTCGACCCCTCACTTCTACTGCTACACCGGATCCGAAGGTGGCGGAGATCTTAGATTTTTCCCATGCCCCTCCCTTTTTGCGTCGACCACTGGTGCCTACTTCATCTATCTTACCTGCTTTGCCCGTAAAGTACTGTGAACTTCCTAGTTGAGACGACGCTCTTACCGTCAATGTATTTCTCGAAGTATCAGCTTTCTTTGTATTGAAATCGTACTTTGATTCCCGGAAAGGCGGAACACCTGGCTTCCATCGCATAAACTCTCTATTAAAGCCTTAGTCAGTTTTCGTTTCTGGTAAGTGGGTGTTGAATGCCTTTGTGAGTTGTTACCTGTACCTTTAATGGTTGCTTTGCGAAGAGAATAGTCAGTTTATTCTCGGAAAATTATCACCTTCCCCACACCTTCTGCGCTTCTCTCAGTTATCTTGTTTCTGTCCGCGTAGACCCTCACTCTTTATTTAAATACCCACACAATCTGGCCATTACTAGCTAATATATTTAGTAATAAACAATATGCACAAAATACCCTACCATTACCATTGCGTATGTTATGCGGAATTGGTTGCCCCTACTACCACTTTTGTTATAGGTTTTCGCCAATAACAAGGTGGGAGCAATAGAGCTGAGGGGGTATGAGAGCGCCCAACGAATAATAGATAAGAGACTTTGCCGCACTTTCTTTCTCTTTTTTCTTGAAGAGAAAATGTTCGCAAAATTAGCTTTAGTTTGAATGCGACATGAGTTTCTNGACCTTGCCTTTAAGGCAAAATGTGATCTTGACAAAGGAGGAAGCGGCGAGAAATTGAGAATGTTTATTGAATAGAACTTCTCATCATTAGCTGTTATAGACAGAACAAGTATCCCGTGTTGGAAAACAGCGCTGTACCCCCAGTGAGCTTCCGTTGCGGAATGACGCCTCTCGTACAACTGGCCGAGAATTTCAAAACTGTTCTGTCTATAACAGCTGCTGCTGAGAAGTTCTATTCAATGAACATTCTCAAATTCTGGCCAAAGGACACCGTATTTTTCGGAGTTTCCGACGTATTTTTGGAATTTAGAGTCTTAAGGTCCCATCTATGCGCTCACCAGCCCGAAAATGTTTAGATGATGTGGGATTGTGACGAGCTGACACACTGCCTTTAAGTGTTCTTTTGTATATAGAGGTCCCATGTAACTCTGATCATTCCTCACAGGCGGCTGAGAAATTCCAAATTCTTGGCAAATTACCCTTCGCAATGCACGGCTCGTTATGGTTCGAGGACATTCCAAGTGTGTCATTGTCCATGTGCTCGTTCCTTTATGGCTCGAGAACGATTGATGAGGTGGAACACTGTCTTTAAAGTCACTGCCATCTTATATGCGACGTTTCAAACAAAAGACATATAGACCGTTTTGGTCAGACCCTGCCATTGAAGCTGTGGTGCCATATTGCAGCTAGCATCCGTAGAGCACTGATTTAGCCGGTGTTTGCTTTCGTATCCTTGAGTTTTCAGGGCTGGGATTCATGAAACTGCGCCCAAACCCTAGCCTCAGTTTGGGCTAGCCAACCGCGCGGCTAGCCAAACCGGGGGCTAGGCTGCGGCGTGATTCACGAAACAATTAGGCGTATGGTTGGCTAGCCAACGCTGTTCTGCGTGCGCCTACGTACGCAATAAATTACAGTACCCCGAAAAGCGGCCCCAGCTCGCATTTTACAAAGATTAGGACGGGCGACAACCCTGAAATGCGCTTGCTCGCATCCTATCGTTTCTGAGCGCCCGATTGGTATCAAGGGTAGAGCGGAGTAAAACGCTCAGAAGAGTTTCAAACAAAAAAAAATGAGTGGAATAGCATCAGGTGAGTATTTGTGGTGTTTTCAATGGTTTTCTTCACTTCTTCACAGGAATTAAATTGATGTGGTTGTATGCTTGTTTTATTGATCTCCTTTTGTTGATTTTTGGTCATCTTGTTGTGACCTCAATCTTTTGAAGGCAGGTTTTTGAAGAGTGGTTCCATTTTGTCCTTTAGAGAGTTTTTTGTTACCTTTCGCTCCTGAGTCCGCTGGAGAGCAGTTGTTTTCTTGTTTTTTTTGTTTTGTTTTTGCAGGTTTCGGAGTATTCTCGCTCTATCTGTCGACAACGGTGAGTTTTTGATTGAATGCTGGTTTGTCGGAACACTTTTTTGGATTCCATTAGATTTGTTTTTTTTAGATAGATTAATTTGTTTTAACTTATCTGTCCTTACTCGACTGCTCTTGCATTCCGCAAGCACTCTCTCTCTCTTTAATCTAGTGCAAAATTATGGATTTTCTATATTTCGACCTATCATGACATCTCTGACTACATATTCCACTGAACTCGCATTTCGCCGAGTCCTGCAAGAAGAAAGAACAAAAAGGAGCTTCGCAGAAATGTCATCATAGATTGAAAGATATGAGAAATCAATAATTTCGCGCAAAATTGAAAAGAGAGTGCCCACAGAGTGCTTGAGCAGTCGAGTAATAATGATCGAACGGATCGAATCATAGAATTGAGCAAATAAGTGTTTCTGACAAATAGTCATTCAATTGCGAATTCATTATCGGTGAGAGGTGCGAATTGTGCCCGCCGAGACCTGCAAAAAAGAAAAAAGACAAACGAAAAGAACTGCTCGTTCGTTTCTGGGTTCAGGGCCATCGTCAAAGAGGACCCAAAAGCGAGCGGCAACAGAAAGAAAAGTTTTGGAAGACTAAGTGAAACGGTTCCTTAAAAACCTGCACTTAAAAGAATGAAATGGTCCAGAAAAAAAAAACAAGGGGTATCAAAAAAGGAGCACAAACACTTACAATAAATTTATTTCTAAGGGAGTGAAGAAAACCATGAAAAAACACCTCAAAAACTCTCCATATCCAAATTCTGGAGACCAGCACCGATCGCACTCAATGAATCCCTGGAAGTACCGATGATCATTCGCCTCAACAGGCTATCATATCCATGTATTGATAGCCCATTTATTCGGCACAGATAAGATCACTCTGTGTTGGAAAAGTGAGTGAAATCAGGCGAAACTGAGATCAGAACAAACGCTTCCATATTTTTTGAGTACTGTTGCGGATGTATTCTGCGCCTACGTACCATGTTTACGGGACGTCAGCAGCGCAAACCAAAGGTTTGGCTAGGCTAGCCGCGCCGGCTAGCTTGGTTTGGCTAGCCAAACCTAGGTTTGGGCTAGCCCGTGTCATGAATCAGAAAGCTCACGCTAACCACCCTAGCTAGCCCATGGCTAGCGTGGTTAGCGTTTCATGAATCCCAGCCCTGGAAGAAAGAGGATCTGTCTACTTTTTTCCCCATTCCAGCCAGCCGTGCTATTTTTACAGAATTTTTCTATTTTTGCCGTGCAAAATGAGGCCGATACCCTCAAAAATATCAGATTTTCGCGAATTTTCCTGGCTGATCCTCATTTTTCCTGTTAATCAGGGATACGTTGCCCTTTTGAAAGGCTCTATTCACAAGTGCTGGTCAATACACGCACCTTTGCCCTTCGTTTGAAGCGATTTTGTAGCGCCTAGACGTGTCATCTGCCATTTTTAGTTTTCGAAGTACTTTATATTGCTTTTAAGGTATTTTTATTTTTCAAATTATAGGTCAGATTCTTACCGTATCCCAAGATTTATAGGATTTTCCACCGCTTATGATCTTTGAGCTATGAAATTACACCAGTATCGAACAAGGAAATCGTACTCATTGGTACAAAAGTGCCAGTTGTCCAATTTTCGGCTACTTTCTTTAGGTTTTTTTTCTTCCACGAAATCCTGTGCATTTTGATATTGCAGTATTGAAACAACCGTAAAAATGGGGAAAGATGGTAACACTAGGGTAAGGAGTATAATACCTACTATACCTGAAATTTTACCGTATCTCAGCCAATTGTAGTCCGCGAACTTCTACAGCATCGGACCAGTGGATATCAATCGATAATTTTGTTTATTTCCACGGAACCCTCTGAATACATACATAAGTACGTACGTACGCCCATCAGCTAATAGCTGATTGTACAATTTTCGGCGCTCTCCAGGCTTCCTCAGAAATCGATTTATCGATCCACCACGTCCATTTTGCTATTTTGGCTTTTCCTTCTTATGGTTATGCTAAATAGTCTGATTTACATATGCCTTCCATTCTGTATATTACAGTCAGAAAGCTTCCAACGTGGCTTTCTTCCCTTTCTTAACCACCTGAGCCTTCTTTCTCACCCCTTAGGGCATTTAACCCCTGTGGAGTTACCCAATGTTCGACCATTTCAGCCCCCAGCCAAGGACGACTCAATGAACGAACCTCCGTCACCGTTGAGCCCGACGGTCCGCGACGATCTCCTCGAGGTTGATGAGGATTTCTCAGAACACTTCGATGCATGGGTATGTTTGACCATTCGGATCGTCCACAGGCATTTGATACCTATTGATTTATTGATTTCTCCAGGACTCCCTACGCCGTCTCGTCGCCGAAAGTCGAGCTCATCTGCGAGTTGTTGAGAAGAGTATCAACAGTGGTGAAGTGGATGCGGCACAATTGGTACGTATTTTCCACTTTTTCTGTTTCACTCCTTGATTAATCGATTTATCGATTAGGTGAGGTAACCCTGCGCTGTGGGTTCTTGGAGGTGCAAATCTCAGTTTTGGACCGGAGAACTTGTTAATCCTGACTCATAAAAGGTGTAAAAGGTTGCTGACAGATTCAGCTTCTGTCCTGATTTTTTCCGAAATTCCCGGGGTTTGCCCAAATTTGGCCATAACATAAATATAAGACTTCTGTAGCCCTTTTCTGCTGCTTTTCTGTTGACTTTCTACTGCTAAGAGCAGGAGTTTTCGCGGCATCTGCCACATGATCCACACAATTTTGGCTCTTCTCTCGTACCCTCTAACTTACCCTCTAACTTTAATTTAACTCTAATTTACCCTCTAACTTTCCACAAAATAATTCTAAATAAGAATGAGGTAGGAAAAGAAGACTTTCCCGAAAATTGCCGGGAATTCCGCAGTAGATCCGGATTTGACCAGCATATAATCGGGAAAATTTTCCTCTTTCACTTTGCGAGGAAATGACTTCTCTTCCGGCTTTTTTCCTGGAAATTTTCTAGTCTTTTGTGAAAAATCCGAGAGAATTTCCTAGCTGATTTAGGGCAAAAACCGTAATAAATAAGCTAAATGGTAAATAAACAAGTAAAAGGTAAATAAATAAATAAATAAATAAATAAACAAATAAATGCATCCTCACCTCAATATCATGTACTGGAAAACCTAGCACTATGACTGTTTGTTTTTGTTGTTCGACTATTGGCTACCTTCCTGTAATTACGGTAATTGTTTTGGCATTAGCATGGTAGTCAAAAGATCGGCAATTACGGTATCGGGGTGGTGTTGGCGCAAATTACTGTACGCGAGACAAATGCCTCGCCTGAATTTTGACCGGGTGTACAGTAACCATTCACCTCCAGTCTCTACAGAAAACCATTTACACTCCCGTGACCTTAATTTCCTCCAGGATACTGTAGGTGAAACGATACATTTCTAATTTCACGCACAATCGCACACACTCTTGTCCCGTGCAAGCGAAACAATCGTTTTTTCTCTACAGAACTTTTTCCGCTGTCAAATGAAACCGGGTGCCGATCCTTATCGGCGGCGTTTTTCTCAGGATCAGTATCGATTCGTTCCAGGAAAACGTTCAAATGATTGCACGTGCAAATCTGCGTCAATTGGACACCGTCCTGCGAATGTCGGGCGGCAAAAACGAGGACGTCGCAGGCCTGCGCGAACAATGGAAATTGCTCTCGGAACAAGCCGCATCGCCGATTCCTCAACTGTTGAGCAAGGTATGCAGCTATTTTCACCCTATTTGTTGAGTGAAGCACTACCGTAATTCTATAGGTGGAATGCTTCGCGAATTCGTTGCGGGACCTGCACGAGACATCGTCGGCATCGTCGCTGAATGCAATGACCGATATCAAATCGAAAGAGGATGTTCGGTTGGCGTTGGAGGTGGTGTCACAGATTCAAGCGAAGCTCAGCAAGGAGAGGGATGAGCTGCGGTGAGAGATTTGGTTTTCTGAATGCTGAACTCCGTTATCCTGGCAATTATTTTTTTATCCTAAGATTTAACCAAAATTTTCTACCAGTAATTCCTATCATTTTTCTTTGGTGGAATCCGTGAACGTTCCGTGGAAGGTTCTGAGCTTCCCGCTCATCTAGAGTGGACGAGTTTCTCAAGCAATATGTCACATCTTCTGCTCCCTCTGCTATTATATGCAGCTGCTAATTGCGACAAATCGTTTGGACAAAGTGTATTCTAGCCTGGAAAACTCGTCCATTTTAGATGGGCGGATAAATCACAGCCTTCCCGGGATGTTCATAAATCTCATACAGTAAACTTCGAATGGTCGTAGACAAGGGGCGGCACCGCGGGGCGGACACTCTGGGCTGGAATTCATGAAACGTTAACCACGTAAACCAACGATGGTTAGCATGGATGGTCCTGCACAGACTACGCAACTAGAGGAGACCCAGGATGCGAAAGTTGGTTTGCTAGCCTGGGTTTGCTTGGTTATGCGTTCATGAATCCTAGCCCTGGTTGTCTGCTGCACCTCCCGAGGCAGCGGGACATCACGACGCATCGGTTTTCCCCCGTGTCCCTGCCCGCCAGGCCCGCTGCCTCGGTGCAGCAGGCAACCAGAGTGCACGCGCAACGCTCCCGCCTCTTGTCTATAACCGCTTGTGGTAGTCTAGGCAAAATAGCGCAAAATTGCTTTCATTTTTTACTTTTTATATTTATTCGTCACATGCATTCGAGGGAGGATCCACCTTGGAAAAAAAACAAAAAAAAAACGGAAATTGCCAGAATTCTGCTTAAATATAGTATTTTTATCCATATCTCCACCACATTGTGGGGAAACAGCTTCTTGGGGTAGATTTTGATACGGAGGGTGTGGCCGAGCCCTACGATTGGTCAGTCCACCCAACTGGCAAATTGGAATGCTCGATTGCGCAGCCTTTTTCTGGTACATTGTTGCACATTCCAGAGCTTTTGATAGATATTTCGGCTAGACTACGGGCTTCAAATAAATTTCCTAGGGAATTGAGGCCAAATGTGGGCAATCTTTTGTTTTGAAGTTTTTCTTACTTTTTTTTTGCAGTCCTGTAAGGATCAGCTGATTGGTGAAGTTTTGTGGAACCGATTTCCCACGTGCGCCTTGGATAAACAACATATCTTGTTTGCTTATTATTACTTAGTTGTTTGTTTAGTTGATGTGATAGCCAGATTGACAATAGGTTCCAGTTGCAACGCTGTTAGCCCTCCTGAGTGGTCGATATATCTTTTCACTCGTTTTTGTGCAATTGCGTACCTTTGAGGCCTCTTGGCCTTTGAGGGTTGGGTTTACAGCATAAAATGGAGAAAGTAGGCGGTCCCGATCCATTAACTATTGTCTTCTGGACACCATTTAAAATGGAGTGTGGAGCGCTGTACCAGGAGAGGGCGGCGCGTCTAAACTCGTGATTGGTCGTTTCCACCGACCAGCCAAAGGGTTCCTGTAGACAAGTTTCATCAGTTTAATTAGTTTTGTTGCGAAGTGTTTTGCACAAACGAGATGCCCCGCCCTTTCGGTACATTGCTCCACACCCATGATATTTTGTTAAGTTAGGGGTTCTGTGTTCCATTAAATGCACTAAATATGTCTATTTAACAATACAATACTACAAAATATTATAGTAATACCTGGCAATGTTGTAAGGATACTGTAAGTAGCGCCCACACCCCCCCCCCTAGGTGGGCGGGGCTTATTTTTTTCCTTGAATGAATACATTTCTTCCAGAGAACTCCTCGCTTCCCCACTCATGGTGTCCGAGTTGTCCGAACTCTCGTCCGAGTTCAACTCCATCTCCACCGGCTACGATGACGCTGTGAATCGAATTAACAGCCTTGTCAGTTCGTTGAAGAAACTCGATCAAGTGTGGACCGATTGGAGTGAGCAACTCAAGGGCATACGGTAGGTCCTTTAAGAATGTGTCTACAGTAATCCTTGGAAATACGTGTTGTGTTTTCAGTGATCAAATGAATCGTATCGAAGGTTCTCTGAAAGCAGACAAATTTGACCAGCTGGCTATTTCCGAAGAAATGGAGCTGTGCCAAGAAAGAATGAACAGGTATACGCTTTATTGATTTATCGATTTTCTTAATGGAAATGCTCTAAAATATTGATTTAGTCTGGAGACGATGTGCAACTATTTGACCAGCTCTTTGCAATCCGTACAAGGCACCGAATCCGCTGCCACTATTCCCGATTTCCGATCAGAGATCACCCTCTATGGAAATGCTATGGAGCAGTTGAAGTCAAAGTGTGTAATTTTGCGTATTTTTCAGTGTTTCCTTTGTATTTCGTGGAACTAATGTTTTATTGGGCTTCTGTAAGATTGCCTAGTTTAAGCTTCCAAAAAAGTCCGCTTTTTTCTGCAGAAACTTTGAGTTAAGCACAAAAAAGTCTAATTTGTGTGATTGCACAATCCACAATTTTTGGGTACTGTAGGCGAACCGGCGTGTTCGCTTTGATGGAGTTACCTATGTGATTGTGCGCCTGCGTAGATCCATAGTCCGTTCGAAAATTGGAATTACCTCGAAGGAATTTTTGAGAAACCCTTCCCCCAGAAACCAACCTGGAATAGACTAGCCATGGGGCAGATATTAGCAACGGGGCACGTTTTACCACATGTCTTTTATTGGTTGTTAATCATAGGGCAGATACTGACCATGGAGCATGCTTTCTCATTTGTTTTTTTTATTGTTAGCCGTGGAGCAGGTACTAGCAATAGAGCGTGTTAGTTGAAAGGTTTTTTTATTCTCGGAAAACCTGTGGAATAAAGCTAAGGACACATGTGAAATAAATCTAAGGACACAGTGAGGTACAAGCATGTGAAGGAAATTGTTGGGGATAAACTCCTTTCTGGTTTTCTTTTCAATTGCTCAAAAACGCGCGGGGGCGTGGCTTAACCGTTCTCTGATTGGTTACTTAGTGCGCACCTCTTATCTATGTAAGAGACTAGTTACCCAGGAAGCGAATTATTCCTTGGTTTAACAACCGCCATGAAGGAAATTTTAACACTCATCGGCTTCTGCCATTCAGCACCATATTCTTATTTTATATTTGGTTCTTAATAGCCTAATTTTCGAAAGGTTTAACAAAAAAAATTTGTGGTTTGAATCTGGAAACACGACACTATTTAGCAACTCATCGTGAAAAAGCTTTAATTGGTGTCGTGCTCACTCAGAAATTCGGTTTTTCTGCATAGAATGCTTAAGGCCTTATAATTAGCCACGGGGCAGATATTAACAATGGAGCGTGTTAGTTTCCAATCTGCCTCAATCTGCCGTCTTTATTCCCCACACGAAAGTTTACCCACTTTCAGGTTCCAAGAAATCTACCGTATCCCTACTCCGCCAGGACCTACCACCGTCCCGAACGAGCCGCAACAAAGCCCACGTCGTCGTGTGAAGACCCAATCGACGCCCACGCAAACCATCGTAACCCCGCGGCTGAATCAGAGCCTCGGCAGCCGAGTCTACCGTGCTGTCGCCGAGTCCACTGCCATAAAACTCAGCATACTGCTGTCGATACTAGCCGGGCTGGCCGTTCTCTTCTACACCGGCATTCTGGGCGCAACATTTGGCCCGCATCTGACCTACGTGAACGGTCCGCCACCTGTCTGAGCCGCGCGCGCGCGAGTCGTGCGCGCGCGTGCGTGCCGGTCAGTTTTCTTTTTGCTATTTTCATCAGGCTTTTAGACTGCAATTCTGCCGTATATTTTTCTGTGTATCTTAGTCGGGTAGTGTCTTTTGATTGATATAATCTATAGGGATGTGTCGTGTTATACTCAATTTGTGTCGTACTGTGTACTTGACATACAATAAAATCTCCTACAGTAATCAGGTATACTGTAACTGTTTGTTACTGCACGTTCCTCTGTGGCCTGCCAATCGTATGTTCTCTTCATTTGATGGGAGAACAGCTCATATGCCTTTATATCGTTATATGCTCCCGCCTCTCTCCCCTATCTCTCGTTCTCATTCACTATTTCATCCCTGTTCTTTTTTTTTGTCGTCGTTTTTTTTTTGTATATAAAGAACTCACAATCGCATGACTCTCATTTTTTTCTTCTATTGATTGATTTGATTGAGATATGTTGTTGAAATGATATATATGAAATGAAAATGTTAGCTAGTTCGTGTTACTGTACCACACAGCATCTCTTCCGATTTCCCCCAATCTCTGACCTTCTGCGTCTCTTGCAGCACAACGTTCTCTAGTCGGTACAGCTCTACCCCTTCAATATATGGCTTTTGAGTAGTTCTGTGCCTGGATGCATAACTGAGATTACCCTGGGTAAACGCATTAACGACAGTGCTAACGACGGTTAAATTCGTGAACTTGTATGGCATTGAAGCTTTCACCCTGGGTATGCATGGTGAGCATCAGCAGCTAAAAGGAATTTTTAAATATTTACCCTGGGTAATCTCAATGATGCCCGCGTGGCCTTTGAATGGTTATTAGGCCTTTTTAGACTTTTTCCTTACCACTAATCAATATTTGGAAATGTTTACCCTGGGTAAGCTCAATGATGCATGGGGTCTTTAATGGTTATTGGTTCTCTTTTGAAGTTTCCTTACCACAAATCAATTACTTATGGGAATGCAGGAGTAGTTTTGCTGACTTTATGTAAGCTCAGTACAATTTCAGTACAACATCAGCAGGTAGGGGTGTTTGGAAATGTTCCGTACCCTCTTTTCCAGGAACTTTCATTGCCATAGGTGTGTCAATTCAGTTCTGACTTAACTTCATCGACAGGATGCCTCGCCTGGGGTTACTCCTCTGAGACTGCACGTAGCGTTAAGTCTACCCAGGGTAGACAAGCTCACACCCTCCAAGTTTACCCTTCGCCAACATCAACGTATTTACCCTGGGTAATCTCAATGATGGGCCAATCCAGGCCGTGGTTTATCCCAAATATGAAATATCACCTGCACCTAGATCTTCATCCAGGGGGTCGTAGATCAAAATGGGTTGAATGATGAAATTTCACGTGCTGAAAAGGGTCTCCTTCAAATATATATATAAATACCGGGGCGAAGTAAATCTAATCTTAAGGATAGCATTACATTTT
Source organism: Ancylostoma ceylanicum (assembly GCA_000688135.1). Taxonomy (NCBI): domain Eukaryota; kingdom Metazoa; phylum Nematoda; class Chromadorea; order Rhabditida; family Ancylostomatidae; genus Ancylostoma; species Ancylostoma ceylanicum. The sequence goes on from JARK01001343.1 coordinate 3,065,192, forward strand.
CAGATCTTCACACATCATCCAGGGCTTCGGAAATGTTTCCCTAGGAAATAACGGGGGTTGCATATCAAGAAATAAGGGAAAGTCCGCTGAAAATTGTTTGCTCAGCTTTATTCCCCAAAAAATTGCCTGTGTTTGCTTAAAAATTGTTTCATAGGAATAAAATTGTATGTACCAAACCGGTGGGCCATCCGGACTACTTTTACCATTGGTGTTTGTTGGATAACTGTAGCGGCCGTACGGTTGGACAGCGTAAATTGTTTGCAAGAGACTGGGACCGGACAGGATCCGAAACCCTGGGCGCCGCAACGACGAACAACCGCTTTATCCACTGAGCTACGCCTACACGTCCAAGGTGTTCGCGCGATCCACTCACAATTCCACCATTTTTTCCAACCCATAAATTTATGCAAAACATCGCCGGATGCCTACGCGGTACGGGCTTTCTTATGTTGTGGAACACCTCGAGTGCATTTTAATAAATAAATAAATAAATAAATAAATAAATAAATAAATAAATAAATAAATAAATCAGATCCATCCAGGAAATATGTCTGTTGCATGAGAGCAGAAGAAACTCTTGTGAAAGTGAGTTCACATAAATATGATGTATGTATTTGTGAATAGCCCAAATAATGGTCATGAAGTTCATCTTGGTCCTTGACGATGGAAGAATCGTACCCTGGTTAATCTCTTAAATAGAGTTCAATAAAAACTCGGCTATTATCATTGATGGAATCATTTTCGTATAGGATATTCAAGAAATAATAATAAGTTTATTGAACAAAGTTTCATTATAGTCTAGTTTTCCAGCACAATTTCTCCCAAGATTAGAATCTTGATAAGGCAAATGGGCAGAACCTATGCACATATTCCACGTATTTCCGAAAATTGTTCCCCTTTGGCAAAGTTTTCCCGCACCAAAACAAACTTATTTTATCCAAAGGCCTCATTGAGATTGAGATATCCATCATGGAGGTTGCCCAGGGTATATGTCAGCACCCTCAAATTTATCCATCGTTAATATAACACAAACACATCTATCAACATACTATCCTGGGTAATCCCAGTAATGCATCCAGGCCCAAGGCAAGGTAATCAGCCACTTTAACCAGGTATTAGGTTTCCTAGCGAGTTGCTAATTTGGCAAAAGAACAAAGGCTTTATTCGTAGGAGATCGAGGCCCTACCATACTTCAAAAGAAGATTTAGGAAGACTTCCTCTGTATATTAGTAGTTTGATTTGATATTTCTTTATTGTATAATACATGGCTATACCACTTTAATTTATGGATACTGGATGTTGTTTCTTATTGTTCCGTTGAGTTCTTAACTTATAAGTCGTTCAGTTGTCCTTCTATGTATGGGAGCACCTTGAGTGAACTCAATGAAAAAATACATCATAAAAACGCGCAACAGCTATGGAGTGAAAAAATCCTGCTGTAGTGGTTTCGAGGGGACATGTGTGACAAAGGTCCATGACCCTATCCGTCACTTACTCGTGTCCCTAGAGACGTTTTACGTTCTCCGTTGCAAAATTTGCAGCTTCGCGACGAAAATTTTTCAGTCCAGTATCATTCCTGGGTGAGGACAGCGTAGCTATGCACTAGAAAAAAAGGGGATTGGGGGATTTCTTCTTGGGGGATTTCTTTTTCACGGAAAAATCTGTAAATTTAGTTCCGGACAAGTTTATATGTCGTTTTTGCTTACATTGAACTATGCAGTACTAATGTCTACAGAAATTATTGAGGGTGCTGTCGATTTTTGCCCTGCAGAAGCGAGACTCTCTAGTGGACCGAAATCCAGTCCGTGTAGTAGGTCAAAGATCACGGCTGACCAATCGGAACACAGGTCTAGGAACTGTTCCTCGAGTTCATGATAACGCTGTGAGCGACTTCCTCAAGCAAGAATCAGAAATAAAACCTGCAAGAAATATTCTATAGCTGAAATGCAGCAGGAAAAATTCTGAAGAGTGTAAAATACAGAAATTGAAACGAAATGAAGTGCATCAAAAAAAATTGGTCGATTCTTACTCTAGATCAGTTACTAGAAGTAACTTCCTACTGCAAGCAGAATATTGGAGTCAAAACTAGCATTATCTTGTCTAAGAGTTTTGAGTTCTGATGTTGTTCTAACCTAGACCTGGTGGTAGTTCCATCATAATTGGCTTGTTTTCTTTTTTTTTTAATTTCACCGCTTGGTATGTCTGTTTCTGTTACTAATACCAGTTTTACGTCACACTTTATATGTGTATCAAATAAATAAATAAATTGATGGTCTAACTGACATTTTTGTGCTCATTTTCATTTTTTTTTGTGTTCCATCTTGTGTTTCTGAAGTTTATTTCTAGTTTCGACTTATTGATAATGGTACAGCAATTGGTGTAATGACAAACAAACAAATAAATAAATAAATACCCGTTCAAGAATTTTTGTAACACCGTATTGTGCTGATAAGGACAATTCTTCGGGATGTTGCAGGAAAAATTCTTGTGAGCTTCATCTTTCCCTCCTCCTCCCCCATCCAAAGACAATAGTACCCCAGCTTGATTCCCATCTCCCCTAAGAAGAGGTTATGGCAGACTAGGCATTTCAGCTAGTATGGGACACACTTCTGCATTTGCTGATCGAATAATGTATAATATTACATACAGTCGATATTCGAACATTCGAATGAGTCGACAAATTTAAATGTTCAGGAAAGGGAGTGCCCAGCATTTTAGAAAACTAAAATAAGGGCCGTGAATTTTTGCATTTTTGGAGTGTTCGATTTTTTGGACGGATCTTTGAATCGTTTTTCAAATTAATACTTAAATTTATTCGATTTTTATTCGGTCATCACTATAGTAGACAACACAATGCTCCTAGTGTTTAAGCTCGAATACATGACAACAAAAGCTCAATCAAATCTTTTGGCTCCTGCTCACACAAAAGTTCGTATGTGAGATAGTTTCAAGGTGGTGACGACTAGAAAATTTGAAATTTACACGACTTTTACCCTACTGTTTTTTTTTCTCAGCCTGCAAAAAAAAATAATATCCTCATGCATGGGAGTACTACCTCACCGTAAACCCCCACATCTCTCCCATTTTCTTCATACAAAACCATGCCGCCACAAAGTTCCTCATCCCTCAGTGGCGAAAAAATGCCCCCCCCCCTCCCTCGCCCCCATTGCTGTCTCAGATGAAAAAGATGTTCCAGACATTCGAGAAATAAGCGATGTTCTCCAAGAACTGCCGTCGCATTCCCACAAAAATCATTGAAAAATTCGTTTTTGAATAGCGATTCATCAACCAATTCCTTTCCATTGATTCTTGAACTGGTGAAGAAACAATTTTCTCACGATTTTTACATTAAGCGCTAATGGGCGCGGAAAATTCACTGTTTGGAATATTCGTCGGGTTATGTTTTGTCCTGCATATAAGAAATGGAAGAGAGAAAAACGAAGTAAAAAAAAGTGAAAATGAGAAGGAAACGGAGAAGCAACCAACTGCACCCAACTTTTCCCACGTTTTGAAAAAGAAATTTTTTTCTCCGAAAATTTGGTGGAAAATTTTGCCCAAACATTGAGCTATTCGATGTGCTGATTCAATATTCATACTAGTTCTATTCTAGTGCGGTTACACTAGTTATGATAAGTCGCAGAATCTTTTAAAATTCGCGTTTTGGGGCTTTCCAACATCCTGAACATTATGACAACCGTTTTACAAATCTATATATAGTTGCTGATTTTACTGATCTTTCGCCAATTGGGTCCTGGCGTGGTGAGAAGTAGACTTAAATTCACTTGGTATAAAATTAATATCCTGAAAAATTCCATCGATTTCACCTTTCTGTTCACATTCAGCAGTATTTCCAAAGATTTTCGAAAAAGCATATGCAGCTCGACTACAATCGAAGCGACTCCATCCAGGATGCCCTCGTCCTTGTCTAGCTGATGAAGATCGCGGGAGACGTGTTGAGTAGTGAACCCCGAACACAACGGGGCTGGCCCTTGAACTTTGGATCTTCACCGGACTCGAACCAGCGACTGCCCGACTGGTAGTCAGACGCTCTACCGATTGAGCCATCAGGACATGTTATCGCAGGAGGCACTGTCCAAGATCTGCGAGAGTTCCTTTGTGGGATTGTGGAAGATGCGAAAATCCCGATGATCGCGGGTCTCGAACCTGCGACCTACAGAGCGATAGTCGATAGTTCTACCACTGAGCCATACACACAGACATTTTTTGGTGGTTCGCCAGAAAACGAAAGAAAATCCGAAAATCCATCACAATTTTGTTTAACAGAATTTAATACTGAATCGATTTTCGATTTAGAGAAGCGGTTCTCTTTGGAAGACCGAAATACAGTCTATATAGTGGGTCAAAGATCATGGTTGACCAGCTGGAACGAAGGTTCCTCGAATTCATGATAACGCTGTGGGCGACTTTCTCAGGCAAGAATCAGATATATAACCTGCAAGAAAATTTTCGTAGTTAGTATGCAGTAGGAAAAGTTGCAAACAAAGTAAAATACAAAAATTTTCATTAAAGAAATTTATTCTGACACATCATTAGCTGATAAGGGTAAATAAATAAACCAACAAATAAGGATTAACTTTGTGAGAGATTGCATGAGAAATCCTTGGAAGCTTGTTTCTTCCATCCTCTCCATTTCGAGGACTGAAGTAATTCTTGTTTTCCCTATGAGGAGTAAAAAAGCAATTGTCTCACGATTTTCATATTAAGCAATGATAGGCGTAGAGAAATTCACTGTCTGGAACATTTCTCTGGTTGTGGCCTATGCTTCTGCTCTGATACTGTAAACAGGTCAGGAAATGGAGAAAGAAAAAGCGAACAGAAAAGAAGTAAGAGTCTGGAGTAAACGGACAAGCAGTTGACCCTGGAGTGAAGTTATCACACTTCGACCACTCGACTTCGGAAGTCCATGGAGAATAGTTGCGTGTACAGAAGAACGACAAATTTTAGGGTAAACAATTTTTTGAGCGAAATGAATCTTAAATCTTAAAACTAACTCAAAACCTCCACAGGATTTTCTCTATCCGTAATCCTGTATTGTTCTCGCTGAGTTCATGCCATCCGTTCCTCGGTCAATAACTCCAGGTGAACACTCCCGCAAACCTCCGACCACCCGGCAATGGAGGGTGAACTCCGTACCTCACACGAGTTCTCACCAAAAACAAAAACACTTGAGATCTACCCACTTTCTCCGGTACCACATGATGTATTGTTATCCAGCCATCCCTTAGTTTTCTAGTGGTGTACTTTGCTATCCACAGCCAGTGTTCACTCGCAGTGCGGCTTAGGTCAGACAGGTTTCAATTTTGATACCAAAACGGGGAAAATTCCATCTTTGGTGGAAAACTGCGCAGCTTTTATGCCTGCTCGAGATGTTTTGATAATGCTCTCATGTTGACCAAAATTGACATGGACAAAACATTTACATGGAGATGAGAGGTGATTTCCGTAAAGAAAAATTCAAAGATTATTCACGCTTCATTCAAAATTTCCTTACAAATAGTAGGTGGAGACGAAGAAGGGGCAGCCGACGGAACTTAGGAAAATTCTTGCTGAAAACTTTGTTTTTACATCAGATTAGTGATTTAAAAGAATTCCCTTGGGTCACCCGGTCCCTTGGGGATATTTCTCGAGTAGCCCAGTATTTTGGCACGCACGATGCCTGATGCCTCCGGTGATCTGGTCGAAAATTCACTCGAGTCGCCGGTGTTATTGTCTTTTGAGCCAGCAGCATTCATTCTCAAATCCAGGTGAACCCCAGCGATGACTCATCGTTTAGTTGAACGCAAAAAATCTCCCATCGCTCCATTCTATTCCAAGCCTGCACGAGCAGCTGCTGCTGCCCTTGCTGGCCGTCTGATTTTACGATCGCCAAAGCTGCGCCGCCGCCGATGCTTCTAGTGAATGGTGGCGTGTGAAGAAGCAACATGTGTTGGTTGGACGTGGTCATAAACCGAGCCAAGAGGTCATAACCGGCAAAAGATGTCCGCTAGCGAAGATTCGACATTTCCTGATGGAAATCGCTGCAGTGTCCTGAAAATCCCCGAGGTTTCCAGAAGTTTCTGGGCCGATTAGCGTAACTTTGCAGCGTTTTTGTCCCGTTTTGAGGTCGTTGCCGGCCACAAGGTTTCTACGGGGCGGCACATCTGGTCGCGTTGAAAAGCCATCTGGTACGGAGACGAACGCGGCAAGAAGAATGGATGGTACCAGTGATGGAGTGGAGGAATACAAGGCGAAAAGTGAAATTTCTTCAACGAGGCCATGGTAATTTGGCTTCATGGCTGCAGTAGAGTCGGTCGTGAAAAGTGCGCTTGCCTCATAGCGTTTCTTTGAAGCATCGTGAAGCGTGCTCACAAAGTTATTCTACGGGAAGCACCACTTCTACGACTGACTTTATGCTCACTGAGAAAGCTCCCGTCTTAAGGTTGTTACAAAATTGTCTTTATTTCCACTCATATTGCTACTGACGTGGATTAAAGGCAGGGGACCACTTCGTTTCGCAAGTTGGGGATAGCAACATTTCCTGGACCTTCTCGTCATGACAATCCCAGTGAGGCACATCAACAGGCACAAAAGCGACGAAAGCCCCGTTGTCGAAGGGGTCGAAATGGTTAAAATTCGGAGCACGGAGGTGGATCGCTCCGAGCTGTACTGGCTGTCCGCCACGGCTGCAACGTAGGCAAACGAGTCCTGGCGTGTCCAATCGATAAGATCAACGGCTTCACACGTCAATTCGGGTCAGCAAACTGTTACAGGCCCGTCCTGGAAAACGGATTTAAAGACCGCTTTGAGACAATTCATGTGATGGAATCATCGTGCCGAGTAGACGCTGAATATGCTATTACCTCAACCACGAAAATGAGGTGTGCCTCTGCCTTTAAGGTGGCCACTGGTGTAGGAAGTTACATCTTGGCCAAAAGCAAAGGACGCGCTCCAGACAGTATTGTTTGTGGTGCTACGCAGAAGTCAGTTGAAAAACAAAAAAAGTGGAAACATAATGTCTGGACATTTTCAGGCATTCTATGGCGCCTTCTATAGCCAGCACCTTTAGTAAGTACAGCAAAGAGCGTACTTCCCTATACAAGTAAATCACCTAATCTTGGATAGCACGCAATTCCACAAAAATTTCCGGAAAGTTCGCATCACTTTACTGAGGTAGCGAAATATGTATCGGTGCATGTTTTACATCCGTCGAAATGTTACTGCATGACTTTGTTCAACAGTTGGATTCCATTTGAAAGACCATTATGTGGCCCATAAAATATGAATGAATCCTTGAATCATGGATGAGTTATTTTGTATCCCTCAGTGTTTCTCTGTACTTCTTCTTGTAGTCATTTATGTACATACATATATAGCGGACGCTTGCAGCCGTCAGACCACCATTTGCTCTCATCGATGCAGAATTATTTGAGAGAGAAAAAGCTTAAGAATTGCGATGATGTTGAAATTTGTTGAGCCGCACGGCGTGGCGATTTCGTAGAAGATAATGTTTCCTTGGTAGCAAAGAGAAGAAGGTGTTAGTTAGAGCACGTCTTGCATTCGGGTATTGGAGCATGGTTTCTTTAGAATTTTATGGTGCTGTATCCCTACTATGGCTATGTACATACCTGTTGTCATAATTTCTTTGAACAGTTATTGTACTGTCATTAGTTGTGGGTGATCAAAAGTTGAAAGTCGTCCTTGCTTTATCTAGAATGAGGAATCTTCTTCTATATGCTTGTCTCATCTATTGTACATGTTTAGAAAACGGAATCTTTGGACTCGTGCAAATAAACTAAGAAATAATTTAAGTAAACGATTCCATCTACCAACCCTAACGGCGCAAAAGAACGTAATCAAATATTACAAGTATGCCCAGGCTTAAAGAACGAAGGGCATGGAGATTATTAGAAATAATGTTTCATCTTCACCACCCCAAGTGAAGAAAATTGTAGAATTCGAAGCTTCTGTATGCTCGGATTCAAGTAGGTCACATCAAGAAAATTCTAGGAGTGATAACAAACTCTCATTACCTACTGCGCCTACTAGTTTGATCGGCAAATTCTGTGCAAGTCACGACGCTCTTCTGTGCAGCTTCCAGTACTGCGCACATTTGGCGGATATATCGAAGCCATCTAGGAGAGTTGGACTTCAAAAAGCACGAATTCCACGTTTCAGGGCATGGAGCGCTGTGCCTGAAAGGTGTGGTGCAGCCAAGTGCTGTGATTGGCTAGTGTGACGAGCAGGCCAATCGTAGAGCTCAAGCTCACTGCCTTTTCCAGCAGCTACGCTTAACACGTGGAATTTAACGTTTCTCTCATACGATATGTATATTTTTCTTTTCCTTATTCTTCTACACATTTTTATATCGCTAATGCAGACATGCATGTCTTGTACACCATAGTGATCATCATTTTCTGAGAATTTCAATTATTCAAAATCCCAGACGTGGAAAATGATTTGGGGCATTGCCTTGAACCCAAAGTGGCTGAATACTTCTCGAATCCTGAAACAGGTAAAACAGGTGAAACTCCCTCTCTGGAAAGGTGATGAAAGGCATTTTATTGGGTGAAGTAACTTCGACAGTGCACCTATAGGGAACAATGCTACTCATATAATGCGCGAAAAAAGAGTTGTGTAGGGAAAGCCTATTCCTTTTCCATTCTTCTTCTTGTTCTCTGGTATTCTTTTGCAGCTATACGCCTTTCAGTATATTATTTTCTTGGGCATCATGACATCTTTGATGATTCACTCATTATTTGAAGCCTCGAAGCAAGAAGAAAATGCAAGATAACTCTGTTCGCCTTATCTGTAGGTTCTTTCCGCTAGGTGTCAATCACATTAATTGCCTTCACTACGTTATATGCTCCTCATAGTTTTTCCTCTGAGTCATCCTATCGTGCTTTCCAGTATAATTTATCAGTTACACTGAAAGGAGGAAGCAGACTGGTCCAGAACTCAAGAGTCAAAGATCACTGGTTGCAGAATTCGTAAACCACGATGAGACGAGCCCTCCAGTGCGCCCAGCGTCAAAGATCGAGTGAGGAGTCGCTTTTCAAAGAACCTTCTCGCGCGTACTTCTGCACATCGGCTTCTTTGATGGTTACAATGCCATTTGTTCTCAGCCGAAGCGCATATTGAAGCGCACAGATGTGGCGGTGACGAGAGGTCAGACGATTTTACAGCTGGTCGCTAAATGTCAGAAAAGCGGAGAGAGGAAATAATTGAGGTCTAGGTTGCCTACGAGAACTTATCCATGGCTTTCTAGATGAAATGGACCGCAGTGAGGAGTTTACATGTCACCCTCAAATGAGAATTTGGGAGGCTACGTATGACCAACAGCGAAATATTCACGACTGTTTCCTGTAGGATCGAGACGTGCTAGCTGCTCCGAAAACATACGAGCTTTTTGCACAGAAATTGCTGTACTTGGCTGCCATCTGCTCGATTCCCTGGTTATGATGAAGTTCTTGCATTGAATGCGAGCTATTCTCTGCTTAAGAGAAATTCGAGTGGGAAAAATTAGAAGTGAACTAAAAATTGAATTTAAATTAAATTTGAAAATAATCACATTGGATTCACTGCCAGGTTAGCTCCTTCCGCAATCCAATCCATTGCATTACTCTGCTTTTTTCAATCGCATAGGGCTTTCTTTCTTTCCCATGTCGAAGAAACTCATCCAGAAAATTCTGTAGGCCTTTCAAGGCATGCGCTTACTGCTGATACATACAATATGAGCCCGGAGAGCCAAGGAGACCACATTTCCGGTTTATTTCGAGCCCCGAACCCGGACTAGTGTGAAACTTAAGATATTTCATATATGTTTCTATTATCATAGTCTGAGTTCACCCAGACTATGATAATAGAAACAACTATCATAGAGATCATCGCAACATTGTTACACCTCATCCAACTAAGTTTCTAACATTTTGCTTACAAGAGCAGTGCAAGAGGCCAGACTCGCCGATCGGAATGAAACCTATTTGGCTTGAATCCTTACTTGATAAGGCGCTACAATATATATTCCATTTCTGCCCCCTTTCTAAAAAAACAGATATGGCCTAGTGGGAAAGGTGCTGTACTGTAAGGCAGAGAGTCGAGGGTTCGGATCCCGTCGTGTGCACCTGCTTTGCATTCTTGTTTTTTTTTTTTAATTCCTTCCATGTTGTTGAAATTAAATTCAACAGATTAGAGCATAAACCTATTCTTATTGTCGCACTAGCCACGTGTAGCTACACCATATTAAACGTAGTCTGCTCTAAAATGTGAAGTCACGAAGGATAGATTTTATTTTCTAATCTTTTGAATTTAATTTCAACAACATATAAGAAGTAAATAAACACAAATGCAAAACGGATGCACATGATGGGATCCGAACCCTCGACCCTCTGCCTAACAGTTCACCACCTTCCTCACTCAGCCATATCTGTTTTTGTGGGACCCGGGGAAGAAATCAAATATATGTTGTAGCACCTTGTCGAGCAAGGATTCAAGCTAGATAGGTTTCATTCCGATTTGCGAGTCTGGCCTCTTGCACTCCCCTTGATAGTTGATCCAGTTGGTAAATTTCTCCTTCCTATCTACAGGGTGGCTGTTAAGTATGGATCGCTCTTTTCAAAAGCTGGAAAGGAAACAGGGAAGCCTCTATCACCTATCTCTTATAATAATACGATAGGTAGTGGCTACCTTATATAGCTTGAAAATTTTGGTTCCCCAGCTAGGATCCCTTCAGAAGTTATGAAGAGATTTCGTCATGTACTGTCATTGGTGAACCTCATCGGGTGCACGCTCCATGTTACTAAATTCGCTAAATGCCCTGATTTCTCTGCACTAGCAAATGGGAATATTGTGGGGCAGTAAAAAGAGAAAGGTCATACTGCTCCACTCTAGAAACCAGGGAGACCTTGATCCATTCGCACACCACGTTGACGTGGCAACATCGATAAAAGTACCAATATAAAAATTCTATCAGATTGAATCGCACAGCTTTCAACTAAAATGTTCAGAAAATCGCGAAATCTGGTCTGAGGCTGCGCATCTACTGAATGTTTCGAAACCGCAATTGACAGATTCGGCGAGCAGGGAACGTTTGGATTAGGCAGAAAAGTTTTCAAAAGAAATCTTCGTGGCCGCCTCCTCAACCTCGTTTATACAGACGAAAAACTTTTCACTGTTAGGACGGCGTAAATTCTGTGGGAGCCAGCCCTACCATTGTGATTGTATCACAGTACATTTAAGAAATCGGTGGTGAACGAGTGAACCCTGTTTCTGCATTCTGCTATGGTCTGGGATGCACTGACTTCAGGAAGGCCTTCTTCTTGTTTTTTCGTGACGAAATTGCCAAAAATTGACGCCGTTTCTCACCAGAAAGCCATATTACCAAATGTGCGTTTTCCACGGATCGAGAGACACAGCTGCACAGAGTGGCTTATCCGTAGCAAGAGTCTGCCCTTCACCGGGCCACAAAATTCACTTCTGCCTTATGTGACCCTTACTTTCCCAATTGGCGAGGCTAAGATATATGGTTCTCCTACTCCCTGATCTCAACCCGCTGTGCTACTTTGTCTAGAACTCCGCAGAGGCCAAGGTGTCTGCTACTAGCTACAAAAGCATGAACTCCCACAAGGCAGTATTCGAGAGGGAGTGGAGCAAAAACGACGTCGAACTGTCGCGGCCAACCGAACTCTTACTTGAGGCGCGACTTAGGGCCTGCACAGATTTCGAAGCAGGCATCTCTGAGCAGCACCTTCACATGGTGATGGTCAATGCTTGTGCGAAACAGGTAGTCAATACGGTAACGCAATATCTTACTTCTTTGAAGAAGGAGGTTACAAAATTGAGCGATCCATACTTAACAGCCACCCTGTATAACTATCTTAGCACCTAATGATGCTATGTTGTAACAGATATAGGTGTTATGATCACATTTCAGTTTCCATAGTGATAAATTTGGTGTGGATGTGTTTATCGTTGTTAGCCCACCCTGTAGAACTTTCCGTGTTTCGGCAGCGGTATAAACACTAATCCGACTTTTTTATGTGGGTCCTTCCCACTCTATGGCTGGCGTGACTTAAACATGCTGTTGTAGAAATAGGGAGAAAAACAGGTATCTTTCTAGGATAATGGCGAACACAAATGCCGTGAATTTATGGCTGGAGCACATTTTATTACCTTAGCAGTGAAAAGCACGTCCAAAATTCAAGACCATGCTGATATCAGTCTAAGAAAAAACATGCTGATAGCGGTCAAAGAAAAGAACCGCGTTCTCAAATGTTCGGATATTTTGGCCGGGAAATCGAAGCAATTTCTTGATTGCAAGTAGAAACACAACAATAACAGCAATGGTAATTTAGGGAAAAGCATAAACGAGTCTCTGCAAAGGCATGCATCGAAATAGGATTGCTTGTCTGGAGGAAAGAGGTCGAGAGAGAAATAAAGGAGGAGAAGAAGAGAAAAACAAAGAAGCAAATACGGATGAAAAAACGAGGATAGGGGCGAAATTCCCGTTAGGTAGCTCGTGGACAAGAAAAAGTAGAGCTAGGCTTCTATGTATACATGTGTCTACCTCTCTACATCCGTAACCACATCGAATAACCAAAAAAAGCATAATTTTTTTTGTTTCTCGGGGTTGTATTTTCATTCCATTTTCTTTTTTTTTCAATCCATTTTTTCCTTAGGTTTTTTGTTTGAGGAAAGACAACTCCAATAAAATATATTTTGGGATTCTATGAAAAATCGCAACATGTACTTGATAGTAGCAACACAGCTGTGACGGGTAAACGAGACAAAATCACCAGGTTTACCCGCTTTGATGACACATGGTCACTTTAAACGTTGTATGACACCCATTACTTAACTTTAATAAACTTACTCTTTCTTAACCCATCAACTCATTTGAGGTCACTAAAAAAAGTTTCACTGTTAATTTTTGGTGGTTTTACTGTTAATTTTCCACTGTTGGTTTTTTTCCACTAGAAAAATCGTAACATTTTACCCTTTACCGTCATGGTATGACACTTATTTCTCTAACAAAACCCCCTCCTTTCAAAAATATGTCATCGCAAGTGTAAGTTAGTTCGGTTGTTTATATTAAGCTCACTCGCTAGCCGCACAGTAATATGAGAAGTGCCGTGGCCCTATGTAAAAAGACGCAAAACCTGGCACTGAGTCACCGGATCAGTTGTCCATTTCACGCCTATCGATCAAGACACGGACTAAAAAAGGTGAGCACCTCTGAAACACCGGAGAGTCTCATGGAATGAGAGTCTCATGGAATTCACGTAAAACCCACGGAACACTTCTGTGCATGACGGATTACACTTCTCTGCTACTTTCTGGCTTCGTTGCTCTACGGAGCACCTGCTGCAGTGATCATCTCGTCATTGTCCTGTTATACTCCTACAGGGAAAAAAATGTGCACAAAAGGCAGTTTTTTTCAGGAAAAAAAAACTATCAAAACTTCTAAAAAATCCTTTGTATCCCTGAGAATTGTTCAAGCATTTCCTGGGTTACAGTGCGGCCCTGGGAAGATGGGTTTTCCTGAAAATGCTGTAGCTTTCCATGCACGTACTGGTGTTTTACGTGCCTCCTGAAATTGCAGGCTTTTTTCCCAGTTTCTAGGATTCCCCACAAACTTCCATCTTGGACACTTTGCTGGGCATGGACAAGCGGCCGCATGCATCATTGAGATTACCCAGGGTAAGCGTGGAAACACCGCACAAATCTATTCTTTGTTAGCACATGCGTCAACAAATTTACCCTGGGTAGGCTCAATGATGCACACATGTGCATAAGCTGGGGGGTAAGCTGGAGACGTCTGTGCAACTCCGTAGACGCTTCTGGTGTATAGAGATGTGTTCAAGGGTATTCACGGAAAGAAGGCAAGAAACCATGACATGTACCTGTCTTTCCACCCCCTCTC
>JARK01001343.1:3079266-3093519 GCA_000688135.1 Ancylostoma ceylanicum
TTTCCCCCCCCCCCCCTCCTCCCCCCCCTGCGCCTTAAAAACTCGGCTTTTTTTTGCTATTGGACCTCAATGCATCACTCAATGACTTATAGAGCCGAAGCCCTATCCATATCCTCAGGAATAAGCTTCTTCCAGACCTAGTACCCGAGAGCTAAACCCTGAGAACCCTCAACCTCCACGGATCCCTTCCTTGATCGCGAAAGTGCAATTTCTAGCGGATATCTGTGGCCGGATTCCAACACGAGCCGACGAAGCCACCATTGTCCATCTTTTTGTGCTATCAGGATGCAGTGAGTGAATGAGTGAGAGTGTGTGAGTGAGTGTGAGTGTGTGTGCTTTTGCTTTACAACCTCGCTGCCCGGTCGCTGTCTCCGGGGATGGCTGCATCTCTGGCCAGAGGTCTGTGGCCCAGCCCTCTGGTTTGCGCTGACCTCTTGTGCCCTCGTCATAAATCACACCGTATCCTTTTGGTGCTTTCTCTCTCGCGGTGGTGGGGCCAGATAAACCACGGCACTGAGTCACCAGCTCAGCGCCGCTATCCGTCCGTCCTCTCGTCTTCGAGCTCTGGACGCCGCCAGCTCGGGTGGTGCTGGTGAAAGTGGGCGGAGCGACGCCACACAAGTTTACACCCTCTTCACAGACTGATATTAGCTAACACACTCTCTTACTCCCTCTCCGGCTCGCCTTTCATAGCTCGCACGGAAATCCAGGAGCTTCTGGAAACGTCTGGGTTTCCAGCGGCTTTGTTCTGAAGCTCTATAGAACGTAGCGCTTTCCTCTGAGCCTTATTCTTTTTTTTTTTGACCAACTCCAAGAAGAATACAGTATCCCATTCAGCATGTTCCATTGCTACCGTAACCCACACTCTTCTACTGTAGACCACTTGAAATTTTAAGTATATTCACTGAGATCGAAGTATAGAATAAAAAAAAACACTCAAAACGCTGATTGGCTGCTGGGGTCACCGACTCATGAGGGCGGAGCCAGCACGCTTCCTGAATATTTCTATTCTCACACAGATACCGAAGCCAAGGGGGCACTTTTAGAGATGTTACCCATTCTCCTCTTATGCGGACGCGTCCTCGATGCTTCTAGAACCCTCTAAGCCCGGATACATAATTGAAACTACCCAGGGTTAACGTGTTGGCGTCAGTCCATACCGCGGGTAAATTTGTGTGGCATTAGCCAATTAACCTTGGGTAATCTCAATAAGGTATGCTGCCCTGTGAGCACAAGGAATTCGGATCCAATCCTATCCGGATCTGGCTAGCTTTTTATGGAACTTATTATTGTGGGCGGTGCATTATTTCCCTTAAAGGGAAGGGACCTCAAAGATTCATAGACTCGCTTACCCTCCGTTCAGAAACATCCTTAGGTTTTGAAGTAAATAACTTATCTTCTATAAATTATTAAATAACTTATGAGTAGCTATTCAAATTCAAGTATTCGACTTCGAATGAATTAAAATAAACAGAGAGCAGTACAGCATTCAATGGGAGATTTTGAGGAGGCTCTGAGCTTTTTTTCCCTCTAACATTCGAATGGTCAAAGTGGTCTCTAAATTATGTACTGATTGAATCTGCTAACTCAATCTGTTTCCTCGATCACAAGTATAAACTCCAGTAAAACAGATGTTGTGAGGTATGTCGACCGAGATCTTTTCAGGGCGTTTCTGAGCGCTTCTTCCACTTACGAACAAAATTTTCCGGCGTTCTCCTAATTTCACATTTCCTTATCGTTCATCTGCCATCTGTCAATTGCTGTGGAGAACTTTTTCAAAAAACAGAGGCAGAAGCTCGAAGTTCCTTGATCACTGCCGAGTAGGCGTGACCTAGCCATCCGAAGCCCCCTTCTTTATTCGATTAATCGCGTCTTATCACCAGCTAACCTCGCCAGTGTCCTGTCGTTCAGCAGTTTTTTTTCTCCTGCCAGTGGAAGCATCCAGAAAAAAAGCGCTGGCGTCGAAAAACAACGCCACAACGCCGAGCTGTCATAATAGAAACGGATAACACGTTGCGGCTCATCATCGCCACAGGGCCAAATGTTTCTGGGTGTAACTGCTGGCGTTCTGGAGGCACTCGGCTCGGCTTCTGCCCCGGCCTATCAGTGAACGCACGAACGCACAGCGCATGGCGCTGTGCTGCTGCGTTGGTGTGTCACTATCAGAGTGTCACCTTATCGTCTTGACCTTCGCGGTTTTATGTGGCTCGCGGAAATTTTCCCGAACAACATCGGCACGTTTAAAGCTTTGCAGCTCACTTCATCTGCAGTTCAGAAGAATTATCACGTTAGCTTTTTTGCTCCGTAGTCTCTCATGCCTTTGATCATTTCTTAATTCCATTTTCTTCTGTTCTTCTTCAACACTCTGAAAAACTAGGAAGATCCTTTCAAAAAGTGTCCAGTACATACAAATGTATGCTTTCACTTGTGCTCGACGAGTAATATCATATTATTATCATCATAAGTCCTAAGTAACGAAATGAAGCATCCAAGAAATTCTCCATCATGTCCGCAACCCTTCTCAGAACCCTTCATACAAGTTGCCTGACCGCATCTGAAACTTGCTCGACCCCAAAACTTGTTGGAAACTTGTTTTTGCCTTTTCGTGTCAATAAGTTGTCAGCCCAAAGCTCGTCGACAACTTGCGAAGTGGTCCGCCGTTGGGTTTGCAAGTTGCTGACAAGCCTTGGGCCGACAACTTGTTGCCAGGAAAAGGCGAATGCAAGTTGTCAACAAGCCGTGGGTCGAGCAAGCTTCTGATGCAATTAGACAATTTGTTCGAGGCGGGGAAGGGATTTCTGCATAGCAGAAATGGAATCGCTATTATTTCCTCATTGGTGCTTGTAAAATGGGAGGGCAGGCAGTCATATCCACCACATGCTTCGTCTTTCTCCGAAGTAACTAGTAGTAATAACTACTAAACTTCACCTGATTTTAAAGAAAATTTGCTTAGGAACAAGTCCACCTGCTTCTAACTCCTCGCTAATTACAAGCTCAGAATCTGAGCTATTCTGCATTACGCGGAGAAAAGGGCGGTACGACTGTTCAGCGATTGGTCCATTTAAATGGCGTTCCCGCCCGTTGGCATCAGCGTAAATTGATCTACGCATGCGTTGTGTGATCATGGTCGAACTCTGAGTAAGTTAATAATGAAGGGCCGTGGAACAGCAGTAACGCCCTCAATTCCTTCTATTTCCTTACGATGCAACACATCTAAGTATTCGAACTCATTCATTCGAATTTTCGCCAAAAACCTGTCTACCAGTCACAAAAATAGCTCACATATATCTCTAGTGGAGTCAGGTATGGGATTTCTATACTCGCACAAACGATTTTTTGAAATCCAACTGATGAAAAGCATTTCGGGAAATGATACTCCAGAAACACAGGCTTTTATCGCAGTTTTCCAGAACTTTCTGGAGCGTTCTACAGGAATATTCGTTCTTTGACTTCGAAGCCACGCCCCTTCATCAACTTTCTGCAATAATCGTTCCTTTCTTTCTTGACGGTTTACAAAAACATGCTAATTGATAGCTCATAGATAAGGAGTAGTTCCGAAGTGGGCGGGGCATTGGTCATCACTTATTTTTCCAGCGGCTCTTGGAAATTTTTGCCTAACCTCGTATCAATTCCGAATATCTCATGCTTCTCTACCACTGAAGGCTTATAGTCATCAGGAAAAAAAACTCTGGAGGAATAATCCTACCCGAGTTTTTCGATGAACCCAAATTATTCCCCGGTTTCTCATCCTGGAACGGTTCCCTCCAGAAATTTCAATCAATGGTGGTGGTGCTTTACAACGCCTAGGGTTTTTCCCTCATCAGTGGATTTTTTCATGCAAAACCTTCATGGCCTCCGCTCTTTCGCCGACAACTCGCCGCGATTGCCTCCAATCGCATGCAAAAATCGCCTAAAATTACCCATATCATCGCATTTCTTCTCTGCAAACACGGCCAATGTGCTCTGCCATCGACTCCAGGGTCGTCGCCATCTCCCCCCCCNCGCTACACTGGTTTTTGTGGCCTTGCCGTAGGCTCCAGAAAGAAGATACCGCGGATCTAGTTATTCTTTGAGATTCTCCTCGTTTAGTACTTTCAGAGCATACTTGATATGCCTAGAAATTTTTTCTTTCCGAAGCTGGAAATTCTTGTGAAATTAGGAAAAAATTCAAGGTATGCCAACTTTGCGCACCTACCGAGCTCAGGCGAAAGAGCCTGGTCAGAAAGTACGGTCCTGAGGCAATACCCCACCACCTGAACTCTTAAATGAAGTGGAGCTTGTTGCCTGAAAGAGCCTCTATCCCACTGCCATTTTCGTCAAAATTCCGGATTTTCGAACTTTGGAGCCATTTTTCAGGATTCTCCGGGAAGCACGTGAAATGGTACGGTTATAGGCGTACTCAGCTCGTCATTCTGCGTCGATTCATATATAACACTCCTACATTTGGTTGCGGTAAACCCGATTTCCGGAAGGGGGGAGACGGCATAACGGGCCGTCTCCCCTGTCAGAGAAAAATCTCCTCATTCTGCACACTATTTCGCAACCGAGGGGGAGACAGCCCGTTATGCCGTCTCCCCCCATTCGGAAATCGGGTTTACCGCAAACAAATGTAGGAGTGTTATATATGAATCGACGCAGAATGACGAGCTGAGTACGCCTATAACCGTACCATTTCACGTGCTTCCCGGAGAATCCTGAAAAATGGCTCCAAAGTTCGAAAATCCGGAATTTTGACGAAAATGGCAGTGGGATAGAGGCTCTTTCAGGCAACAAGCTCCACTTCATTTAAGAGTTCAGGTGGTGGGGTATTGCCTCAGGACCGTACTTTCTGACCAGGCTCTTTCGCCTGAGCTCGGTAGGTGCGCAAAGTTGGCATACCTTGAATTTTTTCCTAACTTCACAAGAGTTTCCAGCTTCGGAAAGAGAAATTTTCTAGGCATATCAAATATATTCTGGAAGTACTCAACGAGTAGAATCTCAGAGGATAACTAGATCCGCTATATCTTCTTTCCGGAGCCTACGGCAAGGCCACAAAAACCAGTGTAGCGAAAAGTTCGCCAACTTTAGCGAAAATGGCAGAGGGATGCGTGTTATCTCGGGACTCCTGCTCTGCACCGCTGTGAAGAGCACACCTTGGCCTATTACCATATAACCGTACTTTTCTCCAATCCTCACCCTTCCGTCCGTGACAGCCTCCCAACCGAACAGTACTTTTCAATTTCCCAGTACTTCGGCACTGAATCGATCCGTGGCAGGGAAAAACTTGTGAACACATGTTCATTACCATTTCAGAGCTCATACAACGGTATACTGAATTCCTATCAATATTTTCTAATCGGCACTTTTGGAAGCCTCAAATGAGGTCATGAACACTATTCGCCCCGCCCCCTTTGTTCCCAAAGTGATGGTCCCCTCTGGATCCTGCCTGAAAGTGAAGGTGGGCGGAGCCTCTGTGTCGGGGTATTCCACCTATGAGATAAACTATAGGCGAATTCGCCAGCTCCATCAACGTTCATAGTAATTTGCAATTAAAGATAACGACACTTAAAAATACCTTTGCAAAACATGGACAATGTTTGGAGTTACGCTTGCACCTCCTTTTCCGTTTCTTCTCTTTCTCAGTGCCGGTCTTTCTGGCAGGACGACCAGAATGTTGGCAAGCATACATATGCGTCGTTCCCTTGCTACTCTTCCTGGTTGTCCTTCTGACCAGTTTAGTAACAGTTTCACGTTCCTTCCTCGTTTTCCACAACTGTAAGCAGCTAATTGATGTGAGATTCAAGAGCTTTTACTAAATATTACACGCATACCCTCTTCCTTAACAAACCTCGAACGCCTCCCAGTTACTGAAGTGAATGTCTAAAACAGTGAAGTCCGAGCATTCATCGCTGTGGGTGTTCTCACAGTGAACAGCCAACTCTATATTGTTGGGAAGGCGTTCTCCACATGCTGGGCACGTCACGAATACCGTTTTGACTTGACGATCTTCGGATGGCTCCGACTGCGTGGTGGTAGCTTTGTTATGAGCGAGCTATAACAAAGCATGAACTATAACATGAATCACATTCTGAAACATCATCCATTTATGAGCCGTTCAACTTATGTTGGTAAATGACGTGCCTTATCCGTTCTGTATCAACAAAAAACCCTTAATCAAGAGGTAAGAAGTTCGAACAACCGCGGTGACGGATGCAACGTGGACTTATACGTTTTAAAAAAAAAAAAACTTTGCTCTTAGTGTCCCCAGTCAATACCATTGGAGCAAAAGCTGCCTTTCGTCGCTTCTCATTGTGTCTCGTCATTTTTCGTCGCGTAATTCGCGATGGGTCACATATCGATGAGCTTCTACTGAAATGCTGCAGCTCCGCCCCACTGCCGATTCGCTTGGAATAGGAAAAAGTGGCGAAAAACGGCGGAGTTCACTTCAGGGACGTCCGCGCAATAAACTCAAAAACGAGGGTGTGCGAAAGAAGCCCAAGTTCCATGAGAAGCGGACTGTTGGACTATTTCTCGTTTCATGAGTGTTGTTTTTTCATGAGTAATGTTTCATTTCTCTGTTAACAAGGGAAGTGCACGAACTTAAGCTGCGATTTCGAAACGGGACACATATGATACGAAGGCCTGTTCCAAACGATGTTACAGATTATACTTGAATTCTGCTAAATGGTTAATACAAGCTTAAAATTTCACGTCGATGATTTCCTACCGCACTGACATACACCGCCTCCACTGACAGCGATGCAGCTGGGATGGTCGAATGGATAGTGACACAGACTCATAGGCAGAGGGACGAGGGTTCGAATCCCGTCACCATGTTCTGTTTTGCAAACCTCCACTTCTAACCTTTAACGGAATTCGGAGCTGTTCAGGAGGTAAATAATTAGTTACTTTACACTATTTAAGCTATCGGAAGTTTTTCTCTATATAAGACCTACTACTCCGCCTAGTCAAGGTTTGGTTCGATGCCCTCTTGAAATTAGTCATTTTTCTGAAAAGAAAATTACCCCAAAATACCTGTTCGATAGGTATGGGCTTGTCCCCGAACTCGATGAACGAGGTGTTCGAAGGTGAACTGCGAGTTCTGATGTTCTCATAGTCCATGTCCCAGTCAATATCCATTTTCTCGTCATTGTCTTCTTCAAAATCTTCCTCGTCTTCTATCGTTAAGTCACAGTAAGCCGCATCAAGTAGAACCCTCTCAAAGGCCTCCTTCATCTTGCGCTCGTGGTGGGTTGCGTTGGTGACATCACCCTGACCAAATTTGGCCAGCAAAAGCGCAACCACGCGTGAGCAGTCGAACATTTCAAGCGGTAACAGAATGAGAGAGTGACCGATTAGGTTATATCGTATGTTAGAATATTCTGTCCTACCAGCGACACCACATTAATACCCTGTATAAAGCATTTATCTACTTTTTCTAAAGAGGCGCTCGCAGTTATTGCTCATTTACCTCCCAAACAGCTCCGAATTCCGTTTAAGGTTAGAAGTGGAAGTTTGCAAAACAAAACACGAAGATGGGATTCAAACCCTCGAGCCTCTGCCTACGAGTCTGTGTCACTATCCACTCGGCCATCCCAACTGCATCGCTGTCAGTGAAGGCGGTGTATGTCAGTGCGGTAGGAAATCATCGACGTGGAATTGTAAGCTTGTATTAGCCATTTAGCAGAATTCAAGTATAATCTGTAACATCTTTTGGGACAGGCTTTCCTACCATATATGTCCCGTTTCGAAATCGCAGCTTAAGTTCGTGCACTTCCCTTGTAAGCAACATGAACGCAGCCCAGACAGCGTAATACCTCGAGTAGAAAACTTACCAAAATCATCTCCCAACTGCAGCCATTCTCCCCTCACTTGCTGCTCAAGCGTTCTCCCTCATAGCATCAGCTGCCGAAGAATGGCAGCAATTGAGGAAAGGATGTCAGCAGCTGGGAAGGGATGTTGCTGGCTTTCTATCCGACGCATTATGCTGTTCGGGCTGCGTTCCTAGCGCACATTAATCAGAGTTGTAGTGCAGACCTAGACAACATATGTAAATCCACGCTGTACTCACCAGCTCGGTGTTCGGAATTATTAAGTTTCCGAATAATGAGTAACAAGAACAAGTTACTTGCAAAATAGCAAAGAAAAAGCAGTATACCACGGCAACTAAGCAAGAGAAGACTCGGAAAGAAGGTAAAAGAACAACATCACATACCCGCCTGTGTTTTCGAAGGCCGCCGTCGGTGAAGTAAACCTTCCCACAAAGTTCGCACTTTACTTCATCAAGAACACGGTATTTCGCCCGCTTGATAGCACGTCGAACTTCGTTAACTTCGTGTTCGGAGCAGAAATGAAATCTTCGCAGATGGGCGTAGAGGTTGCTCAATAGGAATGGACCACTTTTGCAAATATGACATTGCGCAGATGAATTATTCATCGGCTATTGTTCCTGATACATAACAAATAACTTATACATTAAAAAGCTAAAGCAGCAAGGATTCACAGTCTTCGTAAACAACAACACAGATGGTAAAAAAAAAAAACTTCGTCTGGCTTATAAGTTTAGCCTCTATTGTCATAACTATCGCTACTCACGAGATATATAAGGTAGAAATCACAAAAAGACCACTATTCCTAGGGAAAACTCACTCCAAGAAAAAGCAAACAAACAAACATTCCTCTGATTCCCTGCCGCGCTCCAACTCCAAAGAACCGCTGCCATGCTCCAACTCCAAAAACTGCGCCAATGCGAAAACTGCCGCGAATTCATCATTTTCAAAAGTTATTAAATTAAATCGAGTGGTTGGCTATTGTGCTCAATTGCTTATAAATTCCTTGAACAACGTTGTAAGCGCCGCCAGAACTTTTCAAGTGAAGGAAGACGTGGAGGATTCGATTACCGTCTGCTTAATTCCGTCGGAAATTTGTACCCAATAATAAGGACATGAGATTGCCTCTCTCAGCTTTTACATTTGAGCTCGACCATAGTCGGTTGGATTTCACAAAAACAGTACTGAATTCCTCCTCGCATCCGCACTTTTCTCACGGCACGTGCTTTTTACGGCCACTTTCTTGGGGAATCTTCGTAGGCATTCGCGAATTCTAATTGAATTGACAGGTTTTCTACTCGTTTTTTCCCATCTGAGTTATGCATTCAATATAATAGTGAAATCTCAATATTCAGAGATGTCCGTTGAAGAGGTCGCTCATGAGGAGGTTGACCTGGAAGAGCTTCTCAAGTGCTCACTTCCAACGTCTCGTGTCAAGAAAATCTGTCGGTTGGACCCCGATCTCACTATGATTGGCAGTGATGCTGTTCTTTTTGTGACGAAAGCAACGGTGAGATTTGCGTCTTGTTAATAGATATAGTTACAGTTCATGATAAATGTTTTACCATACCCAAAGTTACCCGTCAGTCGGCACCCATCATTATGTTTACCCATACATCACCTATTTAGTTGCTACCTATGGGTATGAGATTACTCATCCTTCCAGTGATGCTTCTTTAGACTAGTGTGATACCTGTGAGATAACGGCTTTGGCCTTGAAATGTGTGTTAAGCCCTGTGATTGTTAGTAGCATTATACTGTCATTTCTACCTAATTGAAAAACGATTTGTTACTTCCCAATTTTGAAGNGCTATGCTGCGCGCGCCTGGTCCCGCCACGCGCGCTCTCAGAGTACGGTGTCAAATTTATGCGGTTTGAGATTTGTAATACAGTATTTTGAAGGGACATAAATCGATCATTGGTTGTTCTCTTAAGATTTTGATGACAGCATTATGGATGGATCTATGTAGGTGCATCTTCTATACATATTTTCAGGAGTTATTCCTAACAGAGCTTGCAAAAGCATCTTACACTCAAGCTGTGTTGGAAAAGAGGAAAACAATCCAAACAAAGGATGTAGGTAAGACATAGGACCACTTTACTCGTTATAATTTTAGTGTTTATATGTATGACAAGTTTCTTGATTTGAATTACTTCTGTTCCAGAAAAGGCGATAGCTTCAAAACACATGTTCGAATTTCTCGACGACGCTCTGAATGACTGGCCCGAGGCAGAAACCTCACGGACTGTCTCACAAACAAAGAACCTCACAGAAGAAACTATTGCTGAAGAGGAAGATATAGTTGAAGAAGATGCAGCTGATGATTCAGTGGTCGAAGCAGAAGAGAGCGCAGATGTTCACAATCATGAGAGCACGGAGGGCGAATTTGTAAGTTCCTCCACTTCACGGTCTAGTCTTATGGACTCTCTCGCTTTTTTGTGCTCCATTGAATTCTTTATTCTTCAGAAGTCCTTCTGTTTCTGCTGGTATCAATTTTGCTTACTAAAAGTACACGCATTCAGGTCTTGTCTGAATCAATCATTGGCAGTGTTGCTGAAATGGATCCATCACAATCAGAGAAGGCAGATTAAAGGTGTGGTGTAAGTCCTCATATATTTGCTGTTTTGTCACACCATACATCACCTATGCGTTTATCACAACTTCTCATGCGTGTTCAGTCTGCCTATACCAAAGAAGCTGCAGTATCTCATCTTATTTTCGCATTTCTTTGGTCACCTTTGCAATAATTCTTCAGTCAGAAAATCTCCTCAAGCACTTCTGAGACAGGACGCTTGATCTTCATAGAATTTTTGCGTTATATCGAATGTCGAAGGTCAATCTATCTTATTCTTTCCTTCTAGACAACAAGGAGGTTTTTTTTTCCGAACACATTCTTATAGAAAATGTTAAAATCCCTGTTTTGGTTGGTTACATAGGTGGTATAGCCCTCCACGCACCATCTGTGATTGTTCATTTTTCTGCATATTTACTCTGATCTTTCTATATCACTTCCACTCTGGTTTCTTGAAATTTAGTTGCGTCCACCTCTTTTGAAAAGTTTTCCTTTTCCTACCTTCCTCCACCTTTTTCTGTTATAGGCATTCATTTAGATTTCATCGCTTTCTTTTGAATCCTCGAAAAAAGTACTCTTAAGTGAATTGTATTTTTTTGGAATTTTGTTTTCGCCCCAAAGTTAGGGATATTATTCAATTTCATAGTGATGTTTGCAAGGGTATCGTAGCACTCTTTGTGCTCCTGGACTGGGATTCACGAAACATTAACCACGCAAAACAACAACGGTTAGCGTGACTGGCTATGCTACCTTATACATAGACTATGCAATGTTGGGAGAAGCAGAACGCAAAAGTTGGTTTGCTAACCTGTGCCCGTATTCATGAACGCTCTCGGGTAATTTGCCACCTATCTCCCCTTCTACTTATTATTGTTGGGAGGCGCAGGATGAAAAAGTTATTGGACGAGTTGTCCGGGCAAAAATTGAGTATAGTCCGCCCAAGCGACTTGTCTCATACATGGAATGACAGAAATTGCCAAATATCGCTTTTTGTTAGGGAAACTCGTCCACTCTAGGTGAGCGGGAAGCTTAGAACCTTCCCGGAAACGTTCATGAATCCCGCCACTGGCCAGGGATTCATGAACAGGGTCAAGCGTACAATGGTAAATTATCAAGGGGGGTCGCCTCGTGGAGTGCCAGAGGGGTCGCCTGCTCCTGCACTCCCGGGGTGGTATGATGGCAGCAAGGTAGGGAAGTACAATTTTATTTTTAATTTGTCTGTAGCTAGCTATAGTTTGCATAACATTGACATTATTATTATTGTTAACATAAATGCAATACTCAGTGTTGAATCACCGACGTCCTGAGTAGCGCCGGTTCAGTTGTAAAGGCTCTGTTTTCCACAAACAAGACGCTGGTTCGATTCCTCGCGGTAGCGGTGCTTTTGCAAACACTCCAGCATATTCTTTCTTTTTAATGAGAAGCATAACAAGAGTAAAATCCTTAGTGAGCATTTTTCCTCAAGCTTCGACGTTTTATTTGGCTGTAAATCCTATGCTGGGGCCCAATAATGGTGCAGCTCAAAATGCAATTTCATAGATGGTGTCGTGGTGTCCTACCACCTTCGAACAGCACATAGTGTCCCAATACTGTGCAGGCGCTTTTTCGGAGTAAAACCTTATCGTTATGCAATATCCCACTTCTTCTCATTCGCTGACACCATTTTTGAGGCGATAAGACTACATATGACATGAGCATAACTTTTGCTAAATTCCAGGTTCATTACCACTCAATAACTGCCAAAATCAGAAGGCCACTTAAAAAGAGACCTACTGCATATGAAAGAGCAAATCTTCCTCTGTTGCAGTGTGTAGAAACTATTCTATCTTACAAAATAACTATGGAGTTATTCACCTTAGAATAATAGCACTCTCCTGAACTTGCCAAAAATGGGATCATCTTTCAAAGGTTTTTTCTCTGCTTATATGTTGGAGCTGACAAAACCTTAAACATTATTCTTAAAGAGGAGGTCAAGCTCTATGTCCCTGCAAAATTTCAGCTCTCTAGCTTACCTGGTTCGGGTGTTATTCCGTTGGTAAACTGATGGTAAACCGTTGGTAAAAATGGCAAATTTCCCATCTTTTTACCAACGATTTGACACCCTAATTTGACCCCAATAAATCAGGTTTTTCAGAAACAAAAGTAGTATACCAGAAAGCGCAAATCTTCCTGATACCAGAACGAGTTGAGCCTTTTTCCTGGGTTACATGCCAACCCTTTTTAAATTCGTGACAAACAACCATACATTTACAGGTGTACGATTCTGACTCTGAGTCAAACAAAGCCAATCATGTTCTGATTTTACCGCTCAAAAATGATCGTGATGATTTGATTTTGTTCGAACACATGAGTTTTTAACGTCTGAGCCCCTCCCCATCCATTTTTGCATTTTGCATAAATTAGGCTTGGGCGGGGATCGAACCCCGGAACTTTTTGAGCACGAGCACGACTTCTCTGTCACTCCATTTCCTTACAAAAAGTTACTACCTACTGGACTTCTTACTCCTACTACCTCAACTACTGTCGAGGTTAATTGATGAAATTTGAATATCAAAGTTGAAAAATTGATTTTAAAAATTAATTTAATCCAAGAAAGTATCTTCTACGTACTTTAAAAATTGCTAATATGTAAAAAATTACAATTATATTGTTATATATGTATAATATATAATAACTAAAAAATTTTAAAAAATTGAAAATACTGNAATTGTAAGGTGTGGCACACCGATCAGCCAGCATTAAAGTCTCTTATGTTTGCGCTTGTCATGTAAATGTGGAAGAATTGAAAATGTGGGCAAAACAAGCTACAGTGGAAATCCAGTGAAAGGTTAGCATACAGACAAAATTTGCAATAGATTTATAATAGAGATGGGTTCTACAAACAGGTAGGTAAATTTCAATAATTTCATGTAGGAGCCCAGATTTCTGTAGTTCCAAAGAAGAGGTGAGCCGAACAGCGATTAGAACAAGTTGGAAGAGACAGACTTCTGCGTGAATATATACAGAATTGGTACCATACGAAAAAAAAGCAGTACAAAATAAAGTGTGCAATTTCACATTTTTTCCATTTTTTGAGACCTATTTTCAGGAAAAATAGGACGCATTGTGCAGACTGATAAAATGCGCTGTGATCGATAGTGCCAGCAAACTTGGAAAATGTGTAGAGGTTTGGTGGAATTTCACTACGAAGCTGAATATTGGCGTCGGAAAATGGNGTGCAATTTCACATTTTTTCCATTTTTTGAGACCTATTTTCAGGAAAAATAGGACGCGTTGTGCAGACTGATAAAATGCGCTGTGATCGATAGTGGCAGCAAACTTGGAAAATGTGTAGAGGTTTGGTGGAATTTCACTACGAAGCTGAATATTGGCGTCGGAAAATGAGGTTGATGAAATTGTTGGGTACGCGCCGCGGGCTGTGGCGCGCGCGGTATTGAACTTTTCCCAAATGCGACGTGGGTTTCTAATAGAGGAAGGTTTTCTCTATCGAACCATATACAGCATGCCTATATTCGATCGCTCTTTCATCCCGCCATTTTTTCCAAACATCCGGAATTTTCGACTTTCGATTGATATTTTTGGCGTCAGGGATTTTAGGGATCCACAAGAGTTGAGCCGATGTCCGGCTAGAATAGGTGAGTGGAGACGGAGTACTACACGAAACTATTCAGAGTTGGTGCTGATGATAAAAATAAGCTGAGAGAAGAGACTTTGAAATTTCACATTTTTTCCGATTTTTGGGACGAAATTTCAGGAAAATGAGGGCGCGCTCAACGGAACTGTAATATGCATGGTGATCACCAATAACAGGTAAGTTAAAAAATGTGTAGTGAATTTGGACAGGCCTCTCATGGGTCTCGCCGTTGGTCGCT
>JARK01001343.1:3101880-3134214 GCA_000688135.1 Ancylostoma ceylanicum
GGGGGGGGGGGGGGGGGGCGTCCCATCAGTATCGGTCGGCCACTGGCCTCTTCATTACAACAACATTTCAAACAATAAAGAAAACTGCGTGAAAACGCTTACCTGAGCATAATCCTGACGAATGGCGTCCTCGAACAGCTGGGCGAGGACGCTGGACCGCTGTTACAAGCGGGACGCGCCGTGCACGCACCGCCGGCTCTGCGCGCTCGAAGACTTTCTACACCGATTGCGCATAAGGACTATAATGAACTTGTGTAACATGCAAAAATTCAAAATCGGCATCCTAAGCTCGATAGATTCAAATTGTCAAATTCCACATTTTATTTCACGTACGAAGATTACGGTAATACGGGATGGTAACCGGACTGTACTTTTCATTTTGTGCGTCACTGTGCTAAAACGGTATTTACAGGTGCGAGCTGCTTTGCAAGCCCGAAGGCGGTAATTTCTACTACAAGTGGGACGAAAAAGTCGTCGATGGCACCAAGTGCGACGCCAAGGGTGACGATATCTGCGTGGATGGTGTATGCCTCCCGGTTGGATGCGACGGAAAACTCGGTTCAGGTAGGATTTTTATGGGATATAAAAGTGCATTAAAGAAGTATGTGTCAGTCTGGCTGGTTTTTGTCTGGTTTATAACGTGTCCTATTTCTCTTCCGTGATTCGCAGTGACAGCGCCTGCTTAGATTAGCTTATTCTTTTTTTCTTGCACTGCCTCCTGAAGTTGGTTTATAGCAGGCTTCATAATCTTTTCAAAAAAAAAAAGGACCGGATTGCTCTTTGCTGTCACGCAGGCACTTTTGCAGCACGCCAGCTTTGTTTACATTTAGGGGAACCTTGCAAACTATTAAACAATTGTGCTATCTGCATCAGCATACTGGATACTGGAGGGGTTAAATTTACGGCTTTTGTCCTATGGTATAGTGCGTCCCGTATGCGACATTAGCTGAGTAATTGTGCACAAGTCGGAGACTTAGATATCTCCGCGCTAAATGCAGGACATTGCAGAATCATTTGTACATATAGTCAACTCCAAATGTCCGTAGACAAGAGTTGGGGCCGCGGCGCGGGTCTCTCGCTGTCTGCTACACGGATTCAGCGTGGCATGCAGGGCAGAGACGCGGAGGAAAACCGCGCCGCGGTCCCAACTCTTGTCTGCGGACATTTGGAGTTGACTATACAGTGAACTCCAAGCGGCCGTAGACAAGCGGTGGGAACACGGCGTGCGTTCTTGGGCAGAGACACCAGAGCCAGCATGCAGAGCCTCTGTGTCTCTGCCCAAGAACGCCACGCCGCGGTCCCGCGCCTTGTCTACGGCTGTTTGGAGTTCACTGTATTTGCAAGCATTACCAAGGCGCGCTAATGTTTGTGGATTACAGTAATTTCTTCGGGTCGTAGACATACAATTTCTTTCTTCTCTGTTTTCTCTCGGACTATAGTTCCTGGATAGTTCCCGGTGAAACGCACTATAGAAAGTGTAAATACTACTTGCAGTTTAAACTATAGCACTAGAGCATGTTTTGAGCATCTCCTACTGCTCAAATAGTTTATTCATTCTTCTCATTTTTTTTCAAGAATTTTAGCGGAATACTTCTCTTGTCTGCATGTTTCTACGGAGATTTTGCTAAAAACGGGAGTTGTTCGAGTTTTTCTTACCAACAAAGAAAACTCCATTCCCATTACAGCTCTGAAGGTCGACAAATGCGGTGTTTGCGATGGCGACGGCTCAAAATGCAAAACGATCGAGGGCACATTTGACGAACGAAATCTGTCACCTGGATATCATGACGTCATGCGACTACCAGCCGGTGCTACCGCAATTAAAATCGAGGAAGCTCGTCCAAGCTCAAACAACTTGGGTGGGTTATCATACGTTTTTTGCTTACGCATTCAGCTATATTACGGTGATTTTTGCAGCGTTGAAAAACTCGACGGATCATTTCTTCCTGAATGGGAATTCGATGATCCAAGTGGAAAGAGATGTCGAATTGAACGGAGTTTACTTTGAGTATGATGACTCAAAGCCGGAACGAATCATTGCTAAAGGACCACTGAAGGAGGTACGGTGTTCATTGCCCCGTTAACTGTCGCTGACCATATCCGGAAATTCGTGCGCACGCAATCCCCGCAGTCCCAGACCTACAGTAAACCTATCCTCGCTCCATATTTGGTCTGACCACGCCTACTCGCCTGTGATTGGCCAACTTCAATGTACATAGAATCTGTAGCAGCGCACCGTAATTTGTGAGTTCTCAATGTTTCGCGTCTAAACTGTGGCACAAATTGCAAATGCCTAATTTTGGAAACTCAAACACTGTCGTGGTATTTATAGCCTGATTATGGAAACCGTCTTAGCTCAATGTCCTTTCTAAGCGTAAAGTTAACGTTGCGCCTTCAATTTCGATCCACAGGTTTTTTCTTTGTATCTCCTTCCGGGGGATTAGACCATACAATATTTGTATAGGTTATTGAAGTTCTCTTACACTGTAGTAACTCCGAAGCTGCAGACTTAGCAACTAAGTGCTCCCAAAGCTTCTTACAGCTTTCTTTTCCTACCACCCACCTTGAAGACATTCTCCCGATTTTCTCTTAACCAGAAGGAGTACGGAACATTATTTTCTTTCATATTCCACCCATACGATTTTAGGATGTCACCGTATCCGTGCTGTTTCGCAAAGGTAACCGCGATGCAGCAATCAAATACGAGTTTTCGATTCCACTCGTAGAAGACGTCGATTACATGTACAAACCGGGAGAGTGGTCATCCTGCTCAGTCACTTGTGGCAAAGGTCTGTGACCAAAATCGAATTGGACACAATATACAAAATCAATATTTTTCTTGCAGGAGTTCAAACCCGTACCCCTTACTGTATCGACACCAAAACACAGCGACGGGTAAATGACGCTCTCTGCGACAATGCCAACTACACCAAGCCAGAGGTATGAAGAACAGCTGCCCTATGGTTCGAGATAAGTGAAAATTATGCTATTTCAGTTCGAAAAAGCATGTGAAACCGTAGACTGTGAAGCCGAGTGGTTTGAAGGCGACTGGGAGCCATGCTCACAAACTTGTGGTGACCAAGGCGAACAATATCGTGTGGTTTATTGTCATCAGGTATGACCAATTCAGAAGTTTTCCACTCCTGGACCAAGTTTGTTGGGCCTCTTTTTTGTGACTAGGCTAGTAATTTTTTTAAATTATTGATTTGTCTTTCCTACTATGAGGTTGAAAGCTATTTGCGGCGATTATGGGCGGGATCACACCCTGTAGCTGGCCCTGCTTCCTCTTTTCCCGCCTTTTTTTGTAGGATTCACTCGTTGTCTCGCAATACTTATATCACCAATATGCCTGAAAATCAATGAAGAGAATCGTGCCATTTTACGTATTTCTTGTTGATTACCTCAATATGCGAAAATTTCGGCTCTCTGCATTTAAAGTTACTAAATTGGAGTGTTCATAATCGCGCTTTCTAGGTCTACGCCAATGGACGCCGTGTCACTGTCGAGGATGGTAACTGCACCTCTGAGAGACCGTCGGTACGACAGGTGTGCAATAGGTGAGCTGGTACTACTTCACTTTTACCAACACGGTTCTTTTTATTCTGGAACTGATTCCGACGAGCTGACCCGCACCGATTTACATATTGCCACCAAAAGCAATAATGCCTATCAAAGTCCAGGTGTTCTCCAATCATCTAATTCAAATTTTAATTCAATCGCTGTGGACTTTGGGCGAAAATCGATAACATTTGCTTCATACACTTCATTTTGACATGATATTACGCTCCGAAATCCTCAATGATGATCGTTCGTTTTGACATTCGACGCCGGCGACAGCGATTTGCGAGTGGACGGCGCAATGTTGCTGGCGTTTTGTTGTAACACACACGCACGCACACACGTCGAGTGTGTAAAGACACGCTGAACTCCACACTCGGGAAGCAGCGATGAGGTAAAGGCGAGGGTAACTGCAAAGCCACTGGCTTAGAGTTGTGAGACGGCCACGCCCAGCGAACTTATAGTGACCTTTGCACCGCTGTTTTCGCAATTTGGAAGAAAATCCAGGGTACTTGTGAAGAGCTAATTCAGCCATGTCTGTAGCTCGCAACTGTAATCATTTGAGTACTTGGGGCTGAAAACTGCAGCTCTTATACGTTCATCAAAATAACAGATGAAGCTTTTGGGACCGAAACACATTATTTTTGGATGCGGCAGCTCCGAAAATGTACAGATAACGCGCACATGCCTGCGCCTGTTCCAATCATAACTAGCCGTTACTCCTACAGTGAACTCTATAAGGCCGTGGACAAGCGGCGGGACTGCGGCGCGGCGTTCTTGGGCAGGGACAGCCAGAGCAAGCATGCAAACCCTCTGTGTCTCTGCCCAAGAACGCTGTGCCGCGGTCGCGACACTTGTCTACAGTCGCTTGGACTTCACTCTTCACTCTAAGACCCCTTTCTTCTTAGTGGTCATGTTCTGAACTCGGAAAGTGAGACTCGTGTCTGAGTTTTCGCGGAAACACGCTTAACTTCATGGCGTGATTTTTGAACAACGCCCATGTATCGATCAGTCTTCGAATATGCTCATCCATGTCGTTAAGGTTCTCGTGCCCTGAGTGGCAAGCTGGTCCATGGTCAGCTTGTTCAGAGAAGTGTGGAGATGCCTTCCAATACCGATCCGTAACGTGCCGGTCAGAAAAGGAAGGAGAGGAGGGAAAGCTGCTCCCTGCTGATGTAAGTCATGCTACGTCCTTGACCTTTCTCTACGAAATATTTGTATAAATTACATGGAGGATTTCACTTTTATGATCACTTTTTAGGCATGTGATCCAGAGAAGACTGTTGAATCCCAGAGGAGCTGCAATCTCGGACCATGCGAAGGTCTCAAGTTCTTCACCAGCGAATGGAAATTGGTCAGTACAGGTTGAAACCGGCTGTCAACAGAGCCTCTAATATTTTCTTTTAGTGCTCGAAGTGTAACGACACTGAGGAGACTCGTGAAGTTACTTGTAAGGACAACATGGGCCGAGCCTATCCGTTGGAGAAGTGTTTGACCGAGGAAGAAAAGGAGATCCCATCTGATACACGGTAAGTCTTCTTTCTCTTCTCACAACATTAATTCTCGTATCTTTCATCTGCAACATCTTGAAATGCCCTAAAGCTGTGCTGTACGGGTCCTTTTTTCAACAGTATTCCAATTTAGAGCATGTGCCACCCAGCAGCCTTGCATCTACGAATGGACAGCCAGCCAATGGTCCAAGTGCTCGACGGAGTGCGGTCATGGACACAAAACCCGACGAGTGATCTGTGCTATTCACGAAGAAGGCGACATTACGGTGAGAACTGTCGAGGAGAACTGCCGTTTGCTAGTTTTTTTAGGATCTTATATTCGTAGTTGTTATCCTGTAATTAAAGATCGTTGACGAAGGACTGTGTAGCGGTGAGAAGCCGGAAGACAAGACCAATTGCACGAACGAAGAGAAGTGTACTGGAACGTGGTACAGCGGACCATGGTCTCCCTGCAGCGCCGAGTAAGCTTTACCTTGTGGATATTCTTGCATTTATTCCTTGGTAACCCTTCTTTCTTGTTCGATCGAATATGACAGTTGTCGAACGACGTCCCAGCCGTCAACTTTGCATATTGAGTCGTTCATCATTAAACAACATACATGATTGATATGGTGTCAGTAACTGATCACTCGTGTACCTTATGTAACTTCCGGGGAAGCGGAGAAGCTCTCGATTCGTGCCTGGTGGTCGCTTCCTCAGATCAAAATCCAATAATTTGATCTTGAAAAATTAGCAAAAAAAAGGCGCGTATTATTCAAGTACAGCATCAATTAGACCACTTTTTGTTCCAGATGTGGAGGAGGAAGTCAGGAACGAGTAGCTGTTTGCTTGAATTATGACAAGAAGCCTGTACCGGAATGGTGCGATGAGGCTACGATGCCCGTGCTCACACAGGAATGCAACGTTGACCCATGTCCAAGTAAGTGTTCGTTTAACAAGTGTTTAGCAGTTTAGGACAGTCCAAGTAGTCACCTCAGGCCCACTCTGTTATCTTGTGAGGCTGTTTTACTCCTCTTTTCCGTGGGTTAATGTACAGATTGGCTTTCCAATCTTTCCATGCTTGAAACAGTTCATTTCGTTCACTTCTATAATAAAACTTGGGACTTACTGATCCCAATCGTTTTTTTTTTTGCGTTTTTTGGATATCCTGGCTGGCTCACACTCTAATTTTTCTTCTTTTAATTTTGGAAACCCTTCTAAATTTCATACGAGCGGATTTTTCAAAATATGATTACCGGGTGAATTCATTGCACATGGAAATTTATCACATTTATCTCTCAGCTAAAGGAATATTTTTGATCTCCCACAGAAGATTTCTGCCCTAAGACTACAATTTTTGTTCAGCCTGCTTCGACTCTGAATTCGGTTGCTGCCCAGATAACACGACATTCGCCACCGGAGACTTCAACCAGGTTTGCGATCGCATATCAATTAACCTACCAAGTGTTTCATGTTAATCGCGCCATTCAGGGCTGTTCCAACTGTACCCTGAGCGAATTCGGCTGTTGTGCTGACAACTACACTGAGGCAACTGGTAAGAATGGCATGGGTTGCGAGGAGTTTGTTGAGTCACCGTTGAATCTCGAAGAAGGCAAGGAAGAGGAGGGATCTGGAGACCAAGATGCGGTACGTTGCCTTGGACGGAGCTCCTTAATCGCAAGAATGTTGGCAGACCTTTGAATTTTGGATCTAACAGTTTGTTTTCAGAAGCCTACCGAGTGCCAGGTTACCAATGAACAAGGTGAAATGGCCACAGTTGACTGTGCCGTTGCTAATGCTACGGTGACGGATGTTGATGATCTTTTCGGTGAGTGAAGAAACTCCAATTTTCCTCAAAATGTTTGAAATGACCTTATGGCAACGTTTACATTGTGTTATATAAAGGTATGTTAAGAATTCTGGCATCATTTCAAGTATTCTTGTATTTAGGAAATGGCACTGACACCAACGCAACCATGCATTGCTCTAAATCGGAGTTCGGATGTTGTCCAGACTGGTTCACAGCTGCGGAAGGACCGAACAATGCCGGCTGTCCAGTATTTGTGCTGGGTAAGTTCCCACAGACATCCTCGGGATTTACTTTGTGAGGAAAAGGCAATAATATCGGAAGGCATCATCACCGTTGCAGGAGTCTGTAACGAAACCGAATACGGTTGTTGTCACGATGATGTCACGCTTGCTCGTGGACCAAATCTCGAAGGCTGTGGTGAGCCAACTTGTGCTGGATCACTTTATGGTTGTTGCAAGGATCGTAAAACAATCGCTTTTGGGCCACATTATGCTGGATGCGAGAGGTTTGTTAATGGTCTGAAGAGAAGATTGTTTTCATGTCGTCTTGTAGTTATGAATTCTGTCTCAGTTTATGTATGTGTAGAGAGTTTGATGTTAAACCTCTCTTTCGTTTCACTTCATTTGTTTGCTTTCTTACTTCTTGAAAGATGCCTTTTACAGATCATCGTTCCCTTGCGAACTGTCTTCATTCGGATGTTGCTCCGATGGTGAAACTGCTGCACTTGGACCTAACGGTACCGGATGCGGAGAGAACTGCTTGACAACCAAGTACGTGCCTTTTAAAGTTATGTTTATGTTTTCCTACTAAGAAGCGATTTAGATATGGCTGCTGCCCAGACGGCAAAGGTATCGCGAAGGGTCATCATAATGAAGGGTGCGGTTGCGTGTATGCCCAATACGGTTGCTGTCCCGATGGCAAGACATCGGCTAAAGGAGCCGGCTTCTATGGATGTCCAGATAGCTGCGCGCAAAGTGACCAATTAATTACCACTCGAACAGCCGTTTGTACAGTTCTCGGAGGTAACTACCCTCAATTAAGGTCAATTCGGATGCTGTCCCGATGGCAAAACGCCGGCTAGAGGATCACACAAAGAAGGCTGCCCATGTCAGTACACACGATATGGATGCTGTCCTGATGGGGAAACAACCGCTCTTGGACCAAGAAATGATGGATGCGATGACTGCAGATATGCTAAGTTAGTCGAGATTTTCTTTAGCATTACCGGACCTACCTTCGAGCACTAATCCTTGATTATTTCTGGGGTAACTAGAGGATGTTGTAGCTCAGTTGAAATGTTTTGTTGCTCATTTGACCGCGGGTATCTTCCACTTTGCCCACGGAAATTCAGGAAAAATCCTTCCCCATGTTTTACCTACAGCTAAAGGCCTTATTAGGGAAAATGAGGCAACACATAGGTTGGATGAACCCCTATGCGTCAGTTTATTGGAAAGAAAGGTTGTATTTCCCCTTTTGCGCAGTGTTGTAAGGTTGACTGCCCGTTGGCACCGTGTCTTCTTGAGTAATGCCTTTCCACTTAATGTATTGAATGTTTTTCGTCCTTATAGGTATGGCTGCTGCCCAGATGGCGAGAGCAAAGCTATTGGTCCCGATTATGCCGGATGTCCTTCCACCACGCTGGCACCGTTCCTCCTTGGAGGCACCGTCGCGCCATCAAAGATCTCATCATGTGCCCTGCCACAGGATCAAGGAACAGTGTGCTCGTCTGGATACAAACTTGTAAGTTTCCAGCATTACTACATTGTTTACTTTGTTCTATGACAGATTTAGAAGACCATTTACAGGTATGGTACTATGACACTACCGAGGGACGTTGCTCGCAGTTCTGGTATGGAGGTTGTGACGGCAATGATAATCGATTTGCCACTAAAGAACAGTGTGAAACGATCTGCGTCGAGCCCCCAGGCATTGGTGAGTTTTAGGGATATCCACAAGTAACATAAAATACCTACGAACCATTAAATTACCTATGGACCACTTATGAGGTACGAAGTAATCGTATTTTCAGGACGATGCTACTTGCCTAAGGTCGAAGGACCATTGAGATGTGATGTTCCACAGGCTAGATACTGGTACGACTACAACACGAAACAGTGTGCCGCCTTCTGGTGGCGAGGATGTCACGGCAATGCCAATAACTTCGCCTCGTGGGAAGAGTGCAGCGTGAGTGCAGTGCATACGAACCGTGTTCAATTTTGTATGCAAATTAGTGAAAATTGATAGAAAATTTTCAGACCTTCTGCAAAGATGTTGGACCGTTCGAGATACCAACCACTCAGCCTCCTCCAACGCAACCTCAGCCATTCATCCAGCCGGAGATCCCTGAAATTGGCCACGAGGTTCGTTACTACTGCAAAAATTGTAGGGTGAAAGCAAATCCGTTTTTATACAGGTTGTTGCGCATCCGGTCGTTGACGAGGTGCCTGCACCAAGAGTTGACCCCCGACCACGACAGCCAATGCGTAAGTTTTTTTTTGTGGCAAAAAAGGGGGGCATCATTAAGTATAGGTGACTGGAAATAAAAGCGAGTCCTGCTATCATCACTTTTGTGTCTTGATCTACTTGGACATGATTTACCACTGTTTTTCTTCGTGTTAAACTCTCACCAAACAGCATGAATTATGAACGTACACATCTTTTTTTTCTTACTGAGAACCCCACATGGGCGTTTTTTAATTCTCAAGTTCTCTTTCAGCGACCATTGAGGAAGTCTGTCGATCCACCCAGGACTCTGGACCATGCCAGGATTATTCAGATCAGTACTACTACGATGCTTACAAAGGTAACATCTATTTGACACTCTCCTGCATCGACGAATTGTAATGTACTGATTCGCTTAGGAACCTGCCAGACGTTCATCTACGGTGGTTGCGGTGGAAATCTGAATAGATTCCGCACGGAAGAGGAGTGCATGCAGCGATGTGGATTCTTGAACCCAACTGTAGCTGCTGTGCATGCTGGACATCAAGCGGGTCCTGTGCATCAAGGTTTGTCGAAATTTCTACCGCCCGGAAGCAGTACTTGCTTAGAGACGAAATTTTCGTTATGTAGTAGATGAAGTCTTTCTTTAAGAGAACCTGAAAACTTCTGTACCTCGAGCAATCTATGGTAGACATTTTAGGACATGAACACCAACATCAGCAACAACCCCATCCCCATGAGCAAGAAATGGTACGACCACCACCACCAGTCGTTCCCCACCAGCAACCAGCCCATGCTGTCCAGCCGCATTCTCATGGTTTGTTTTGTTGTTCTATCCGTACAATGGTCCAAATTCAAACCAAACCATGTCCATTTCAGTGAAATCGCGGCAGGTGTGTCACCTGCCGCTTGATGTCGGAAAGTGCCAGGGATCGTTCGACAGCTGGTACTACGAGATGGCAACTGGATCATGCGTTGAATTTAAATATTCCGGATGTTCCGGTAATGCCAACCGATTTGCCTCAAGGAGCGACTGTGAGGCGACTTGTGTACGTCAACACGATGCCTCAGCAGGAGGTAGGTCTCAACGCATAAAAAAGCTGCATAAACCACTAAGATTAGTCTATCTTCTCACCTCTAAAAAACCTTTAGACGCCTCTGAAGGAGCCACTTCCATCTGCGATGAATCCAAGGACACCGGTCCATGCACGAATTTCGTAACTAAGTGGTATTATAATAAGGTAAGTGTTGAAAAAGGCTTTACATGTTTTCGAAATCTTCATCGCGATGGTTCCAGGCTGATGGCACTTGCAACCGATTCCATTACGGAGGTTGTGAAGGAACCGGAAATCGGTTCGACAACGAGCAAAGTTGTAAAGCGGCTTGTGGAAACCATCAAGGTAAGTGAGAAACGAGTATACATTTCAGAGGTTTGTCCTTTGTTGAACAGGAAATATGCTAGTTGAAATTTGGACCAATGGGTCCATCCCAGCTGATCTCGGCTTTGAATAGTTCTCTACAGTTGAATTGCATCTGCAGAATTACCGGAGGGCTCGTTTATGAGTCTTCTACAGCGTGGAGGGTTAGGCGATGGAGTGAGACCTCTACCTAACACGGGAGTTCCTAGCAGCCTGCGGAGACGACTATATTGATTTTGGTGCATATCGATTGTGGGCGACGCGTCGCTGCCGCATGCTCACGATCAATACGCATCAAAATCAGTGCCGATGCTGCCGTGGCGACCGAAGGCGCTATACACCCCGGGAGTATAGCAACAGCTGTAGCTCTAGTAGATTCATACATACTAGCATTTGCTCCTCCACTTTCATGCACATTTCTCTTTGGCCATGTTATTCCTAGTCATTGTTCTCGTTACAGACGCCTGCACTTTGCCGAAGGTGCAAGGCCCATGCTCGGGTAAACACGAGTACTTCTTCTTCAACACCATTTCACAACAATGTGAGAAGTTCGTCTATGGTGGATGTTTGGGTAACACGAATCGTTTCTCCACGCAAGAGGAGTGCCAATCGCGTTGTCCGCGTAAGTAGATCGTACAGTTACGCACGCACAGACACGCAAGCACTGTTACGCTACGCTTGCATTCTCCACCCACAGCTATCTTTTCCTATCCACGTTTCTTTCTTTGAGTGACGTTGATGAGCACTCTATCTGTCATAATAATGTCGTTTTCCTTGTGTTTTTAATGTTCTCATGCACCCGTACAAATTCAATCCCATCACACCACTAGAGAGAAGTGCAATGTTATACTTCTTTTTCACTGTGTACGTTATGCATTCTTGTTATCCCGGACATCTAGCACTTCTTGCCCGTATAAAGTATTGCTATTGTTGGCTTTGTATGTCGACTTTTTAGCGCTTTTCTTTTTCTTTGTCGTCGAAGAGATTCTCGTGTGCCGAAAGCATCTGTTCTCCGTTGCTGCTGTCCACTTTATGTTTGCTCGTTCTCTTTCCCTCTATTTTCCCTCATTCTTGCCACATACTGCCCTATATGTGTTCCATTTTGAAGTCTTCTAGCAGTCCGAATAAAGTATATTACGCGTTAGATCGGATAGATCTGTGAATGTTCTGCTTGCAACCGCACAAAATGTCCGTGCCTTTGGCTGCTTGTTCCGCTTGTTGCTTTGTAGTAGCTAAGTAGAGAGTTGATGCTTCGTTCATGTTCATGAAGTTAACGTGCAAGCAAGCACGACGTACAATTGATCCACAACAAGAGAAGTTTTTTCTCTGATACGGTACACCGCATATATCCACCCGTTGTGGTACAGCTGAGAACGTCGGTCTCGAATTGGAGGGAGAACGGATCCCATCAGGTCCACTGACGTTCAGTGTAGTTCCGCTCACTTCAGATATAGTTTCGATAAATTCCCGTTGGAATCTACCTACTAGCGGTCGCAGATGTGAGGTGAGGAGCAGCATGAGTGGGAGGGCAGTTGAAAGAAAAGAGATGGTAGAAAGGGTATGCATAATTAATGAAGTGAATTGTACATCTCGCAAAGGGGTCGTCGCCACACTACTCGTTAATTCTTAAAGGGTCATCGTTTCTGTTAGTGCATATCAATGTGGGTTAAAAGCAGCACCAGTCAAAATCCTCGTCTCGGAGCTGAGGTGCGCGTAGTAAATATGTATGTAGACTCAGCACATCACAAATGTGAAACGAACACAGTGATGGCTTACCTGCAGTGAAGTTGGAATTGCCGTCGCGAACACACTGGCTGTCCTGGCTCTGTGTGGTTCGCCACTTCAGCAAGTAACAATGAGATTTTCGGAAGTTAAAAATTATTACTGATGGTTAACAAATAAAAATGACGTATAGTGTATTCATTCCGGGGTGGCGTGCGGGCGGAACGCCCGCCATTACGCGCGGCGTCCTGCTGGCGATCGATACTCCGCTGGTTGGCTACTGGAGCGCCACCAGCAGGACGCCATGCGTCACGGCATGCGGTGCGCTCGCACGCCACCCAGAATGAACACATCTTATTAAAATGACTCGAAAAAAAAACCACCTGAAGTTCACAACAATAATTCCGAAGCGGTGTTTGTGTTTGCCCGATCGTTTTGGTGGTGCGGAATAGATAGTCGGGCACGATCGCCGCACTGCGCAACTGAAGGCGTCCCATCGTGCTGAACCAATGACTTTAACTAAGCCCAGAGAGCTCCAGTAATTGAAACAAGCTCACACGCACCTTGGCTTTTCTCACGCACAAATTGGCCTGGATTGGTTAGAACAGGAGGCAGGGGGATCAGACGAGAATGAGTTATATTGGAGTGTCTGGATGTGCAGACGATTGAAGTTGTCTGGTAACGTAGAGAGCGCGTCTGGGTGGCTCTGCTTATAATTACGACCGTAACACAGGGTCTGGTGAGAGCGGTTCAAGGCGGAATTCTCCGTCGATTCGATTATATGTTGTGTAAGTGTGCGTCTTCGGCGTGCGATATGTGTGTGTGTGTTTTTTTTTGGAGCGGGGGGGGGGAAGGGGGTGAGGTTCTTCCAGTCGCGGGCATGTGCCGTGCCCCCTCCGGCAGCGTCCACCTTGAACGGCTGGCTCCGCAGATTTTGCTTAACCAAATCCATTAAGGAAGAACCAGGCAAACACAGGATTTGCATATCCTACAACAACCTCAACGAGATGATCCGTTACCGATTGAAGACAGATCACCGAAGGCCGGCGTTGATTTGTGCCTTTTACCTATGGATGCAGGAGAATGCAGGTAAACTCCTGGTTCAACTCTGACAATTTATATTCTAAACATAATACAGTCAATATATAAAATCCATATACGTGTGCAATTGGATCATTATCATCCTTAGCACAGAAAGGGCTTGCAAGACGAGTTGTTATTCTCCAGCGGAATAAGATTTACAATGTTAATTTTCCACTACATTCAGGGCATATGAAACAGCCTACTATTATGACTACTTCAATGGCGTATGCAAAGAGTTCGTCTACGGAGGATGTGGCGGAAATGCGAATCGATTCGAAACGGCTGATGACTGTGCCACAAGATGTGCTCGTAGGCAGCAGGTTGGCAATTTGCCGTCACGAGTTTATCATAAGACTTCAGCTGATCACAGACGCACTTTCTGAGCTAACTGACTGTGCTGGAATAAATTATGATGAGTCGAGAAAATATTAGTCGGATATATTATAAGAACTCTTAAATACATTATAACCAAGAAGTAACACTTCAGGGACGACGAGAACTTAGCCGCTCCTTCTACGACGACGACGACCTGCAGCCGGTTGTGACAAATAACGATAATGACCAAGAAGCTGGAGATGATAAGCAGGAGGAAACTTTTGACGATGACATAAACGATGATGTACTGCGTGGAATAGATTATGATGAGAAGAAGGTTGATTTAAAGACAAAGTCCCGGCTCGTTTTCGTTTTGGGAATTTTTATATGTTTAGAACATTTAGTCGCCGCTGATCACAATTGTGCACGTGCTTGGCTGCAAAATTACTTTGAAACATACCGTTTTTGATCTACTATATTGGTAGTGTATGGGCGGGCCACAACTATGGCAAAACTTGATCTTAGTGTCGTGATTGCTTTCAACACGTGAATCGCAGTTGATCAATCAATCCGCACAGAAGCGTGTGTGGTAGAAATCCTGGGTGAAATGCAGACTTTCCCCCCCCCCCCTCAACCCATCTTATATACTCTCTTCTCAAAGCATAGAGCTGAAGAGAAACCTCGTGCTAATTTTGCAGCGAAATATGCATGCTATTGTGATCTGTGGCTTCTGATGATTCTAAATATTTCTAATCCTCGAATATGGAAATGATTTGGGCTCTGCCTTTAATTATTGACCTGTTGGAAAATAATGAGGGTAATTCGTATTTGTTTTTAGGTTTTGGCAATTCAACGTGGATCTCTGTCGCCATACACCCTGCCAGAGTTGTGCGGCCTACCAGAAGAACATGGGTCTTGCTATGATGACATCCTTCGATGGAGGTGAGCAGTGGCTGTTACATATGGATAGTCTTCATCAATTGATTAATTAATTGATAATTTGTTAGTAATTTCCAATTGTTCAAGATTTGATCCTGAGAAGAAGTCGTGTACCTCATTTATGTACGGTGGATGTGACATGAATGCGAACCATTTCACAAGCGAGGTACTGTACAATCGTTGTTATTTCTTCTTTTACTCTGAAGTTATTTCTTGATAGCTATACTTGAAGAAATAAAAGGATATAGTCTGTTTCAAACACGACGATAATTGAGTAGTTGTGCACAGTGTCTGTTGTCCTCTGCACTCTCTCCAATTTCTACGCGCTTACCCGTGCTCTTCTTCTCTGCGGCCTTTCTTCAACTATTTTACCCAATGAAACAGATCACTTCCATATACAGGGTGCGCCATAAGTTCTTGCACAGCATATTTAGTATGCCACAGCCGCTGGATTCAACGTAACGGCATGATCTCTATAGCGAAAGTGAGTCAACTCAAGAGCAACCCAAACCACCTATCAGAACAGGAATATGTCGCCACTTGCTTCCGTAGTAACTCAAAGTTGAGAGAGGAGAGAGCATCTCGTGGCGCGCGGGTGTATCTGGTACAAAACC
The DNA here is from genome assembly GCA_000688135.1 of Ancylostoma ceylanicum. Classification (NCBI taxonomy): domain Eukaryota; kingdom Metazoa; phylum Nematoda; class Chromadorea; order Rhabditida; family Ancylostomatidae; genus Ancylostoma; species Ancylostoma ceylanicum. Next base: position 3,117,272 of record JARK01001343.1, read on the forward strand.
TCTCGAAGCTTTACCTCAGCTTTATGCTACGAGTCCAAACTTATGTATGATATGACACTTGATTCGCTCTATAACATAGTTGAGTACGGCAATCCATCAGAATCGGATTGGCGTTATAGAGGAGTTCGTTCTAAGCACGGGATTTCAATCGTGCAGCATTCCAGGAGGCGCACATGGCACAGAGCAGATTCTAAGCTTCACAGAAGCGTCATCTTTGCGCTGTTCAACTTGAGTTGGAAGCAGCAAGGTGTCTTCTCTCCAAAAATACTCTGCGAGTGAAATCCAGAGTAACTTTGATGTTGTGGCTCATAAAAAACTGAAAAAATTGCTCGAACACGCCCTTTTCTTAAAAAGTTTCTGAAATTTCTGCAAGGAAGGGAAGATGGGATCCCAGTACATCCGGTGAATTCCTCGATGTCTCCTCCGTCTACTCCAATGATTTGTTGGGAAACGTTTTGATTTGCTCTGAATAGTGCCTTCCGTTCTAGGAGACAGTGTGACCGCGCTCCAAACCGTGCGGCGAGCAGCTCACTTTTCTGTCGAGTTTGAGTTACTACGGAAGCAAGTGATGATATATTCCTGTTCTGATAGGTGATTTGAGTTGCTATTGAGTTGACTTATTTTCGCTATAGAGGTCATGCCATTATGTTGAATTCAACCGCTATGGTGTTACTAAGTATGTTGTGCAAGAACTTATGGCGCACCCTGTAGGGTAGTGTTTCCGTATTAAAGTTTTGCCCAGTGAAGCTGTTTCCCGACTACGAAAGTGAATGCCCCATCAAGCGTATTAGTCTTTGTATTTTGCATCCTTGCTTTTGTAAGGTCCTGGTTTGTAAGGTTCTGTAAAGTCCTGACGATGAGTTTTAAATCAGATGTGCTCTAGGGGTTTTTATCTTTCCTTTTTTCGAGAGAGGGAGAGAAAGAACCACCTTCTTTCTTGTCACCCCAGCTCCACCCCTCCCCCTTCCTCCCTCCCTCTCTACGCATTGTTAGTGTAGCCATCATCCTGTTTCAAGGAAGACTGTGAGCGTGCATGCGGTTCTTGGAGATCTACAGCCGTTTGCTCGTTGCCTCCAGAAATCGGCAACTGCGAGGCGTCAGTTAGCAAGTGGTACTACGACAAAGCAAAGCGCACTTGCACAATTATGTACTGGACTGGTTGCGGCGGCAATGGAAATAGGTAAATTTTCTCCGTTCTATCCAACACCTTTTGTAGCCAGCCAGCTTCTTATAGATTTTCTTCAAAAGAAGATTGTGAATCGCTTTGTCGAGAAGAATCTACATGGGAAGAGAGTACAGACGTCTGGTGGGTTATCATTCTTTTCTTTGCCTACCTCATTTGATAATCCTCATTCCAGTAAAATGCCACGATCATCTGGACCATGTCGTGATGCGATATCAATGTGGTATTTCGATTCGTCTGACGAAACCTGCAAACAGTTCACTTACTCCGGATGTCGTGGTAACGAAAATCGGTTGGTTGTTTTCAATTACTGCAAAGGGAGATGCGCTTTAGAGTCCTTTTTTATATACGGAATTCTGATCAAAATTTCTTTGAAGGTTCGCCACGAAGGAACAATGCGATAGGAAGTGCATTCAAAAGCGTGACGATGACGACTTTAGCGTTATCATAGGAGAAGATGAAGTCACTAAACGAACCGTCAGCGTACAGCTGAAAGTCAACTCTGACAAGGGTTTTACCGTTGGTGAAAAGGTAATTGTGTCCTATCCATTTTCATTTATTTATATCGACGGTAAGCTAAGTTCGATTAGGGTAATCATTCAGATTGAACTAACCTGCGACTCTCAAGGTCTGCAACCGATTGTTTGGCGGAAAAATGGCCACTTATTGCAATTCACTAGAAGAGTCCAGGTACGTTGTTAAAGGCAGCACCAGCCGAAATCCTCGACTCGGAGCTGAGGTGCAATTCGGAAACTAGAGAGTAAGCACACCACAAATGTGAAAAGAACACAAGAAATGATGACTTACCTGCAGAGATACAAGGATCGCTGTCGCGGCCACGCCTGGTTTTCAACGGCACGACGCGCCGGTTAACGCTATCGCAGTGGGTGATCTGCCGCAGCGGATGCGTGCATTTCGTACCATTCACAGGGTTTCGTGGCGGGATGCGCGCACACCCTACAGCGGAGCACTCGTCCGCGCCTTCGACAAGTGGAAAGAGCGCCTTCATTTCTACAAGATTATAGAAGGCAGCCACGGCCGCGCTGGTACCGTAACCTGACCTGTTTCGGGTGTCAATTATATTGCCGCGCGTGCGGCTGCACACAATGCGCAAGCGTATACGGCATCGCCAAAGATATTCTACAAGTTCATTTGAAGACTGTGTCCATGGAATACCTTCACTATCAGTGTCCAGAACCAGTGTTTTCCTGCCTTACCGAGTCCCAACTATATAGGTTTCACCATTTTTTTTTCACCACATCACATCCTGACTCCAAAATTTCCAAGTAAATGTTTTTTTTTTCGCTGAAACTTTCAATACTAGAGTTATTTGAGATGCTGTGTACGAATATGCTATTCACTTTATACCGTTTCTCGTCTTTGTACGTCTATGGCAGGTCAACTGTAGGAAACTGAGGAGGATTTGATGTCGGCAGAAAAATGACAGTGTACTACCAAATGATGATGATGAAGGTGATGATCGTGACCAGCGTCTGAAATTACCCCTCTGTGAATGCGCCGTACGCCCTCGCTGCATTTTTTTTTAAGTTGAGCATGAGATCATCTCTATCCTTTAGTCGTTACGATATTAACCCACCACCACAATAGTGGGTGAACCTTGCCTGCAGCATGGCCCTAGGGGAGAGAAATTCCCGCGAATGGATAATTAGGCCAAGAATGCTACTGCTTCTATTTATGGGGGACCTCTACTCATGATGATTATAAATCATTTTTTCTTTCCAAAATCTAGTTCAGCAATCCCAAAGTATGAAGCATGTTAATTTTCGATTCTCCTCTTAAGTTCTCAGGACTCCCTGTTTCCTTTGGCATGAAATGTGTCCCTACAAGCCAACAAGGATGAGTGCTTCCGCCACCGCATTCCACTCAATTCGAATCGTGGATCAAACGGCTTAAAGGAAAGGGATATCAGCGACGTCCTTATTGTTAGAAAAACCTGTACTATTGAGGTGAACGCACAGGAGCGGCACAACCACTATATGCAGAGCAATTTTTCCTAGTTCGATCGTTCACAATGAGTATCCTCGATTTTTTTTTGCGAAAATTACACTAAAATGACTAGCAAAATACTCAGATCATGAGGGATTTCCATTTCTGCCGACTAGCATAGATGGACGAAGAAAGGAGCTATATAACTATTTTAGCGCGATTGATATTGTTCGTATAAAACAGCGGTTGCTTAGCCCATAAAAACAAATTTATTCCTCAACCCGATAATTGAAACTAATCAAAGAGTAACAGAAAACGCCGGTTCTGGACATTGATAGTGAAGATATTCCATGGACACTGTCTTCAAATGAACTTGTAGAATATCTTTGGCGATGCCGTATACGCTTGCGCATTGTGTGCAGCCGCACGCGCGGCAATATAACTGACACCCGAAACAGGTCAGGTTACGGTACCGGCGCGGCCGTGGCTGCCTTCTATAATCTTGTTTCATTTCTTGCCTTTCTTGCGTTTTTCACGCTGTCTCATCCCTGCCTATGAGTTTGCCGTCCCGAAAAAAACCCGAAATACGGGGAAATCTCCAACGCGAGGATTTCCACGGGTGTTGCCTTTAAGAGCAGCACCTATGGTTCTCTTCATGTCTGTGATTCTGAATGTTTTGGAGCCAGAATAATGGTCTCAATAATTCTACAAAAATTGCACCGTCGAAGACACCTATATCCTCAATCACTTGCTTACGTTCGTACCTCCTTCCATTTCCACCTCATCCCAGTCAACCTTATGTGAGAGGTCAGAAAGAGAACTATAGAATGAGAACGAACTATATTTTCCCTAGGATTTGAGACAATTAATCACTGAGTTGGTTCTTATCACAATGGTAAACCAAGGATAGCAAAATCTAAGAGGAATTACAATGGGTGCTGGCTTTGGGGCAATTTGCGCTAGTCAGGCGCACGCATTCATTTGCGGAAAAGTTTCTATAGGGCAATTTACACTGGATGCGTGCGACTGACGCGCGTGAGTCTATATGATGCAGAATAGGAGCTAGTCGCATTGCAGTCGCAGCTCAGCCGCACGCGCTTACGGCCTCGCGACGGCTGCGCGTTCTTTTCGTTGAGAATTTCATGCCGCTTTGACCGGTCTTCATAGAAAATCTTTCGCAAGTGGATGCTTATGTCTGATGAGTCGCATCTGGTATAAATTGCCCTTATGAAGACCAGTCAAACCGACATCTAATCCTCAACGGAAGAACGCGCGCGCGGCCGCCACGCGATCGTAGGCGCGTGCTTCTGAAGTGCGTCAGCGATGCAACTAGCCGTATCCTACATCATGTGGAAACACGCGCGTCAAACGCACGCACCAAGTATAAATTGCCCTTTTAAGGTTTTGAATCTTATACAGCTAACATCTTCCTCATAAAGAGAGGCTTCCATCTTACGTTTTTCAGGAACACGACAAGTTCACGAAGGTGAAAATTGCACGTGCAATCATGGCAGACAGTGGTGAATACCAGTGTGCTGCTGGACCAGATGGAATATTAAGCAATGCCATCGCAGTGTCAGTTACCAGTAAGTATTATTTTTGTTTGTTTGTTTCTTACGTACAAACATAATTTTTCAATGCATCAGCCACACGAGGCAGCACAAAGTGCGTGAAGGATGCTGGGACACAGAAGACGTGCGCATTGATAGTGCAAAACGGTCTGTGCGCAAAGAGGCGGTACAAGGAATTCTGCTGCAAATCGTGTCAATCAGTATAGTTGAAGGCAATATCCTATCCTTTTTCTCTCTTGAACTGATCTACGAGTTTTGTGTGCTTATAATGTTAGTTTTCTTCTTTCCATAGCATTGTTGTGATATCTTGAGTGGTTATAATGCATCTCCTGCCAATCTCCTGAAATTACAAGTGTCCTTCTGCCTTTATCATATTCCTTCTGCCTTATACACATTTCTTGTCTCTTATATTACTCTACTTTTTAATAATTTAGAATCATTGTTGTTGTTCTTCAACTGTATCTTGTGTTTTCTCTAATAAATGTTGTCATAAATTTTTTTATTGCTTTTTTGGTAACCCCTGGTTCCAGCCCTTACGTCTTCTGAAGAATCGAGCACGTGAGGGGTGGAACAGCAGCACGTGAGGGGACGAAGGCGGCACTTGAGGGGACGAACCCAGCACGTGAGGGAACGAACAGAGCACGTGAGGAGTGTAACAGCAGCACGTGAGGGGACGAAGGCGGCACTTGAGGGGACGAACCCAGCACGTGAGGGGACGAAGGCGGCACTTGAGGGGACGAACCCAGCACGTGAGGAGCGGAACAGCGGCACGTGAGGAGTGGAACAGCAGCATGTGAGGGGACGAAGGCGGCACTTGAGGGGACGAAGCCAGCACGTGAGGGAACGAACAGAGCACGTGAGGAGTGAAACAGCAGCACGTGAGGGGACGAAGGCGGCACTTGAGGGGACGAACCAAACACGTGAGCGACGATGGCGGCATGTGAGGGGACGAACGCAGCACGTGAGGGGAGATACAACAGGTGAGGGGTGGAACCATGGATTCGACCCCAAGTGTAACTGGGGTTGAACCCCCGTTTGTGCTGGGGTCGAACCGCACGAGTGCCTGAACATGCACATATCAGCGTATCATTGAGCAGATATAAGACACATCAGTCTCACGGCGGGTGTGACCAGTGTTTGTTAGCTTTCTGCTACGAGGCGGTCGTTTGCCGTCTTTTCAACTCGTTCTTTCTTCAATCTTACCATGTGTATACCTAAGAAGTGAGTTAGAAGTTACTCCTCTAACCCTGCCTCCCACCTAAACGCTGGAAAGGAAGCATGTGAAGTAGAAGGAAACCCACAGTGGTTGACTCGTCTTTAGAAGGGGAAACATTTGCAATCTAGAAGTTTTTTCCGTTTGTTCAGCGTGTTTCAGGAGTGGAAAAAGTGACAAGGATCATAAATCGTCGAATAAAAGTAAGTCACCAATCAGCATAACGGACACAAAATCTGGAGGAACTAGAGGTGAAAATCGTTCTAAGGAACAGGATTTCAATATGAAAACGTCCGTTTCTTGCTATTACGAGCAGCAATGCAAGGGTAAAGTACGGACTAAGCGGCTATGTAAACCAACTCTGTGGTTCTGACACTTCCTGATGCACTAGGATCCAACTGGTCATGTGTTTTTAGACGTGGTTTTGGTGGTGCAACTGAATAAGCCAGTTTCCGACGGCAATAGGACGATTTATATAGAGCGAACTCCAAGCGGTCGTAGGCAAGGACCGGGACAGCGGCGCGATTTTCCTCTGTGTCTCTGCCCAGTAGGCCCGCTACCTCGGTGACAGACAACCAGAGTGCCCGCGCAGGGTCTTGGCTCTTGTCTACGACCGTTTGGAGTTCACTGTACGTCACACGTGCTACTTTATTCAAAGAAGAACGACCCAAGCGCACCATTGACGCTGCCAAAGCGCCGATGCGACGTATGACGGGTATTTTATACTAGACGCGTGCGTTTGGCGCGCGTGCGTCTATGTGATGAAGGATGGGTATAGTCGCATCGCTAACGCACACGTTTACGATCTCGCGGTGGCCGCGCGTTACTTTCATTGAGGATTACATGCGCGTTGACCGGTCCTCATGGAAAATCTTCTGCAAATGACTGGTGATGTAACCAGTATGATTCGTTTTGAACGAGCACCGCTTCCACTCTCTTCTTGTTCTTCTTCTATAATGCTTGTCGCATTCATCAGCGCAGCCCGCTTTCGTGATCTTTTGCACGCCAGCTCGGTCCAATGTGCTCATGCTCGGATGACCTTCCATATGCTTCAAATGGGCATGCAGCGAGTCTAGCCACCGTTACTCCGGTTGATGCTTTGGTTTTTTCTCGGAAGTTCAACATCGTGGGCGCCTCAATCTCGCAAATTCTGCGTGGATGAGTCTGCATCCAGGGATCGTTGCGTGCGCCAGTTGAGTTCGAGAAGAATTACGGTGCAAAGCTGTGGTTGGCCAGTTCACATTCGTGTCGCAAAGGTAGCCGCAAGGGGATGGACGAGTCTTTTTGGCGCTCCCATGGATGAATGATGGTCTCCACAGCTCAAGCACTTCGTAGCTGTGCTGTTCAACTACCGAAAGGCGACGTCAGCTTCTTTCAAGAGCACCAAGTACAATCAGGATGACTGCGGCTGCTTCTTCCTGTAGGCGTTGGACATGTATGTAAATCCGTGCTTTATCCTAGCTGTTGCTGAGAGGGGAGCGAAATTAATGAGCAGTAACGTAAATTATTAAACACTACCATAAACATGCCTCAAAAATTTATCCCAGCCTCACCTACCAATAATAATCAATAATTATGAAACATTTTCTGTTTGTAATTTTTTTTTACAATTTTAATTAACTCCTCACAGATGACAAACACGGAGGAGCTGGTGACAGGGAAGGGGACGGAGTGGAACGTGAGGCACAAGTAGTAGTAGATCGTAGTTTCAAAGTCGCCAGAACATCTCAGGACGCTAAGCATATGGTGGGTCTTTATTGTTTTTGTAACTCATATTCCTTCTGTTAGTGATTTCGGCGGCATTACGAGAAAATAAGTGGAGGACGTTACGGAAAGGGTTCAAGCATTTGTAGATGAGCTGATCCAGCGAGAGACACACCTCTGACTTCGCTAAATTTAAGGTGCAACACTGGGTGAATCGTGCATTGGATATGGGAGTGCCGAGACTTATGGAAGAATTCAAATACAGTTTGTCAAAGTGGCAACCTGAAGGAATGACCGTCAACGAATTCCTGGCGAATCGTGACAAGAACAGGTGCGAAACAAGTATTTCTTAAATCCAGTGAAGCCGTTCTGCTCCGTCTTTCTACAGTGAACTCCAAACGGCCGCAGACAAGGGGCGGGACCGCGGCGCGGCGTTCTTGGGCAGAGACACAGGGGCTCTGCATGCTGGCTCTGTTTGTCTACTGCGGCGTTGGCAGAGCGAGCATGCAGTGCCCTTGCGTCTCTGCCCAAGAACGCCGCGCCGCGGTCTCGCCTTTTGCCTATAGCCGTTTGGAGTTCACTGTACGTATTTTCGCAAGAGATTCCTAAACTACCGTTTGTTCAACAAATTAAATTTTTATCATATGTAGTTTATCCCTGTTGCCGCTCAGATAGTGCTAACCACTTCATTCAGATATCTTGATGTGCCATGCCAAGATTACCGTCGTGTCGTAGTGAGATGGCCTGGTCTTCCAAACGACTACATCCATGCCAACTATGTGGCTAATCCTACTGTAGATAATCGGTTCATTTGCGCGCAGGTACGACTTCCTTACTTGTCCACCCGATTCGTAGAAGATGCCGCTGTACTCCTACTACCAACCGTCGTGTCATACGTCATACCAGTAGCGATATCTCCACTCCTTCCTATACCAATCATTATGGATGGAAGGAAGAAGATTTGAGTCTCACGTTTGCCTTCATAAAAAGAAGTTTCCTCAGATTGTGACCTCTCTGCTACACATAACAAAACTGAGCCATAGTTCTTGCGGCTCATAAAGGTGTGGTTCTCACGTCGTTCCGAACTTTGTGTGTTTAGAATTCTCACCTCAATTAGCGCGGTTCATGCCGATGTGACGCGTTATACCTTGAGAGCGAGGCGTGGCCAAGCTCCACGAGTGGTCGATTCATGCTACTGGCCAATCGCGTAGCTCGACCGACCCAGCCGCCCTTTCCAGGTGTAGCACGCCACACCCGGTTCATGCTCTGAGCCCAAGATTTTGAATAAGCTTTCTAACAGATCTTTTACAGGGTGGGCCATAATTATGACGAAACCTTGCCGGCTTCCGTTTCATCAATTTATTTCAGGATGAAGTTTCTTCCTGGGATATATACTCATTTTTTGTTAGCACTAGATTACCGCTGTCAAAATTTGAATTTAACACAGGATACTTCTGAATGGAATGGTTCTTGCTAACGGCTGTCACAAAGCTAACGATCATGTTCAAGACAATGGTGTTTTGGCACGCTCCATTTTTAAATGGCTGAGAACACCCAAAAACCCGGCTTACACAATAATTGGAAGAGATTAGGAGTTGAGAACGAATTGATACTGGAGTGGAAGTGTAAGGTCCGATACAGTTCACAAGAAACATGAAAATGCCTAAAAATTTCAATGATTTTGGCAACTGACCCTCAAAACCCCAAATTTCAACACACTGGATCCTTCAGCTTCCTGGATTTTAGAGACTGTGACTTTATCAGAATTTGGTTGAGATGCGAATCCTTTGTTTTCCTCTTCTCAGCTGTTGAAAAGAACTTCATTCGGTTGAGAGCGAGTTTGACGATTTTTCCGACGTGCCTTCATCAACGAAATTATCGAACATATCTGCGTTAATGTAGCAGGAGATCAAAGATATTTTGGAGTTCAGTATAAATTTTTGTTCGTTGTTCACTAACAAACAAAAGTACCATGTCGCCGTTGCGAGCGATACTGAAAAGCGTTTTAAATGGGGGCTTGTTTCTGTCGCCATAATTATGGCTTACCCTGTATATGTAGCTGATCCAGGTGCTAGGTAATCTATGTGATATGGCTAACTTATAAATTAAGGGTCCACTGGACAATACACAGTTGGCATTTTGGGCGATGGTCATTCAAGAGAAGTCAGAATGCGTCATTATGCTTTGTAACACTATCGAATGCGTATGTTTTTGCAATTATTTCTAGTAAATAAGAAAGTCAGATAATAGAAAATGGTGGAATTCTCATAAACAACTTGTAACCACCAGTTGATACAAAATGAAAAGTTCAGTCCGGTTAGCAGACGGTCTTACCGTAGTTTCTGTGCGTAAAACAAAATAGGTAAAAAAAAATTAAAAAAGTGCATAGCCAAGTTGTTATGTTGGAGACAACAACTAAGTGATCATGGTATCTCAAAAGCCGAACCATCTATCAATATCGATTTTCAGTTAAGAGAAGTTGATCTATAGTGGGCGTCGATGGCGGTGACCCATCCACGGCCTCGAAAAGCACGCGGCGCAACCGCACCGCTCACGATGGAATTGTCGCCGCGGTGGCGAATTTGGGTTCTTTCGGTAGTCGTTCATCAGAATTGATGTCAAATAACAAGAAAACTAACTAGCTATCAAGAACACCCATAGTTTATTGTCCTGGAGGGGATTCCTGCTCGAGCGGCGCGGTCGCGCCGCGTGCCTTTCGAGGCCGCAGGTGGGCCACACCCACTATAAAGGCACTGTGCCTAGAATTTACTGTGTTACTTTGTGCTCACCGGGCTAATCTTTTCATCTTGTCCAATTTATGCCACCATTTGTGCAATCGATTGGTTTTTCCGTGATTTGGGTGGAAAAGGTTTTTCTGTGGGTAATAACGGCTTATTTAAAGGGTAAATTCAAATGCTCCCAATACTGGCCACACGAGAAGGGAGAATCTATGACTTTTGGAGAAGGACCAGGAAGGATTTTAGTCACAAACTTGGATGTAAGTGGAAAAACGAATTATCCCGGATGAATGTTCTCCATTTTCTGGAAAAAAATACTGTGTTTTCCCTTAGGTCCGTCCACTGTCTGAAATCGATAATTTTGTACGCGTGTGTCGCCTCCGATTGGACTTTTATGAAAATGGTAGAGAGACGAGCACTATGATCAGGCATTTTCAATGGGAAAACTGGCCTGATCGTGGTGTTCCGCCAACGAAGCTTACGGCTACGGTATGTTTCGGGTTGTTCTAGTGGATTTAGTATCCAAAATGTCATTTTTCAGAACATTTTGTCTGAGGTTCGAGGCACGACCAGGCCGATTGTTGTTCATTGTTCTGCTGGTATTGGGAGAACAGGAACAATTGTAGCTATTGCATATGTACAAGAGAAGATGCAACACGGAGTAGGTTTCGCCGTCTTTTTGATTTTCTCACTCCTTCAATTTGGGGTTACGGTGTGTATATTTCGGGGTGGCCAGCGAGCGCACCCCCCGCCATGACGCGAGCTGGCGATCGATACTCAGCTGGCAGTGGCGGACGCTGGGGGGTGGGGCGCTCCCCACGAGGATGGGTCGCCGAATTTTCAAAATTACTTCACGAAATATAGATAAATACAATAATGAAAACTCTGTATTAATATATTTTTACTTGTTTATTTTTATTATTGCTTTTTAAATAATTTTCATCATTTATGTATTATTATAATTAATATTTTTATTAATTTTATTTCCTGTCCGGGTCCCCAAAACGGCGGAGACCCCAATTTTTGCCACGCCCCCCTCCAATCCACTTTCTGCGGCAACCACTGTCAGCTGGTTCTCTGCTGAAGCGCTGCCAACAGTACGCCACGCGTCATGGCATGCGGTGCGTTCTCAGGCCACCCTGAAATATTCACGCTGTATATAATAACCTTAGCAATATTTATATCAATGCTGCCAAAATGAAAGATATACAAAAATAATTGTCGACTCACTATTTTTTACACATTTTAAAGCCCCAAAAATTCTCTTTTAAAGCAAAACTGCATGGATATGGATGCTCTCACAAAAGAACTCCGCACCCAGCGGCCATTCTCGATTCAAAACGAATACGTTGGTTTTACTCTTAGTGATCCTAATTTCAATAGAATCCTGAAATTAAAGCTGTTGTATTTCAGCAATATATCTATGTGCATAGAGTGCTGTTAGCATATTTTCTGGAAAAATATCGTGATCGCTTCGCACACATTTTGGCAGGTGAAGGAGAGGCAAAATATGCGAAATGGAGAGAAGAATACAAAATTGCCACCGGTTGTGATTGAATTCCCGCGTTTGAGACGGTGGAATAAACACTTATTTACTGTTTATTAACATTGATTATTCTTCCAACACGCTTTGTTTTCTATAGAATATTTTTTGATCTTTCGGTGGCAGGTGATTTTCCAAGTTTGTGCCTTTCGTTTCTGGAAGGAAGAAGTGGAAACTGATGCAGTCAATGAATGATAGCACCAAGAGCACCATGTACGGGAGCACGGGTAGTACATCAGCCTGAAATTTGGTAGACTCTGTGTAATGGGTAAATTTAACTGTGTATAGGGTGCTTCCCATTATTCCAGACTCAATTACAGTACGCGTCGATGGCGGTGACCCATCCACGATCACGACAAGGACGCCGCGCAACCGCGCCGCACGCGCCGGAGTTAGTGTCGTCAGCCGGTGGAGTGCTATTTCTCGGCGCTTTTCTTCCCAATTTGGCGATCTTTTCATTTCTTTCATGTTTCATTACGAGAAGTAGCGCAATGGCAGCAGACGACACAGATTCCGGCGCGCGCGGTGCGGTTGCGCGGTGTGCTTGTCAAGGCCTTGAGTGGGTCACCGCCATCGACGCTCACTGTATGTGGTGTGCGCGAGGAAGTGAAACATTACCACGAGACACCAGTAGATTTTACCCGCTCGCGTGCAAACGCACCACTTATGCCGTTGCACTCTGATCGTCTGCGTATCCGCTCCATTCTCACTCTCCATCGATCCACCCGCAACCTGTCCGAACAGGTGGTGCGGCGCGTGCGAGCGAACCCAAATCACCGACGTCTCCTCTACTTCCTTTTTTCGTGTAATGCTATTTTTCGGGAATAACAGGCTGCAAGGCCAATTTTATGATTTTTGTCTCTTCGTAACTTACCAAATAAAACAGCTGTGGAGCGATGATGGTGCCAAGCCTGCTGGCTACTGAAAGCGCTGACACAGCGATGTTCCGGACGGCTGTAGGGAATAGCTCATTGGTGATCATGAACTTGGCGATGTAAAGCTGAAAAAGAAAAACAACTTCTATCGTTTTAGTACGATATGTAGGTCATGAGAAGAAGAAGTTACTAGAGACATGTGACCCATTTTTCTTTTTTTTTTTTTTTGGTTTTGCCCCATTCCTTACCATTTGAGCAAGATTACCTATGGTAAACGCGTTAAAATACCCAAAGTTGCCCTTTACCTAGCATCCATAAACATGTTTACCCCGTGGCGCATGTGACCAGCTGGGTTTGGATGCATCAATGGGTGGATGAGTAACCGCGGTATGAATGCCCTTGGGTAGCACATCGGTATGAATACCTTTGGGTAGCACCGCGATGTAGCCAACGTACGTTACGGACTAGACATGTGGCAGCATGCATCACTGAGGTTACCCAGGTTAAACATGTGAGCACCACACAAATTTATACATCGTTAGCAGAGGCGTTAACGTGTTTCCCCTGGGTAATCACACAAATCAACGGTGCATTCGTGCCATGCTGCTCACAGGTAATCATACCCACGGGTATGGAGTTACCCAACCATCCGATGACGGGGGCCAATACCCAAATCCTGCATTGATGGTATCATTGGTAAGCGTGTTAAAGTACTCAAATTTACCGTTCACCTAGCATCCGTAAACTGGTTTATCGTTTAATTTTATCCATCGTTAGAAGAGGAGTTGACGCGTTTACCCTGGGTAATCTCAATGACACATCTAGGCTATGGTGATTACTGGGTAAAGTGTTGATTCGGGTAAGTTAGCCCTTTTACCATGGGCAAACTCCAAGATGCATCCGTGCCATGCCACTCATGGGTAATCGCACGCTTGAGTACGGAGTTACCCAACCATCCGATGAGGGTGGCCAATGCCCAAATCCAGCATTGATAGTATCATTGGTAAGCGTGTTAAAGTACCCATATTTACCGTTTACCTAACATCCGTAGATATATTTACCCATACGTGGCGCATGTGCCGGGCCCAGATTGGCGTAGCCAACTCTACCCAGCCAGGCAACATAGTGAAGCACTCTCAAAACTCACCTGACTTGTCATTGCTGTCACTCCTATGGTGCAGTAACGAATGACCCATGCTTCCTTTATCTGCAGGTCTGAAGTACAGGAGATCAAAATATGAAAAGTATGGACGTACTGGGTGCCTTACCTTGAAGGTACAGTCCACATATTATGGCCAACGCTCCCATGATGAAAGTAATTGCGACGAAGTTTATGAGTTTTCTACCCACGCGTTTACAGAAGTAATCACCCACACCGACCATGATGTTCACTCCCCAGCGAATTATCTGAAAATTATACCGTTTTTTTTAATTTCTATGGATTAGAAAAAGGGGAAGGCTGGGATTCACGCACACCAAAGATAGTGTTGTTCCAGTAGAGTGATCCTGAAAGTTTCTCCATGTTGAAGAGGAGGCCATAGTTCACCAGCGAGGCGGTCACGCTGTAATTGTGGCCACAGAATTTTCTGGGAATTACTGGTTTATTTCAACATATTTGGATATGTGATCGGGAAAATCGCAAAACCTTAGAAAATTGCTATGAGGATCCTAGAAATTTCTGGAAACAACAGAATCCTGGACTGCTACAGGGACTCAGACAAGCTTGCAGGAAGTCCACCCAGGATCAATGGTGCAGGAGGAGCGCAGTAGAATAATTTATTATCGATATTGTGTGCAGATATATCGCAACACATAGGGGACAAGTGTCTCATCCTACAGTCTTCCTGCTGCGGTCCTTCAACATCATTTAGCCTTAACGGTCCTGCACTTTTGTCCAAGCAGCGGCGGAACCGCCTGCTCTTTCCTTTTGTCACATAAGAGCAATTTATACTGGCTGCGTGCGTCAGACACACGCATCAATTTGCGAAAAGGGCAATTTATACCAGATGCGACTTATGAGATGCACGCATCCATTTGCGAAAAATTTTCTATGAAGACCGTTCAACGCGGCATGAAATTCTCAATGAAAAGACCGCACGGCCGCCGAGAGACCGCGAAGGCGTGCGTATGAGCTGCGTCAGGGCTGCGACTGGGCCTATCGTTTATTATGCAGACACACCCCCGTCAAACACACCCATCTAGTAAAAACTGCCCTATACTGCGCCCCACTCATAATGAGAACACAACAGCCTATTCAGTTGAATCTATGGAACCTCTCATTAATCGTAATCCAACTGAGTCGACCTTATTTCGAACTGGGTCGGTGTGGCGCAGTGGTAAGAGGCTCGCTGCGCACGCACACGGTCGATGGTTCGATCCCGCGCCCGTGGCCAACCAAGCCATCCATCCTCTCCGGGGTCGTAAATTGGTACCAGAGGAGTCTGGGAGGATGAAGCCACTGATTTGATTCATCGGATGCCCCCCGCAAGTCACTGTATAGGGCACGTACGCATTCAACGCCTCTACGATGCTCAGATGAAGTCGAATGCGTGGTGCATCCCTCGTGACGGGATTGGTCAACGCCGACCACTTTGTCCTTTATTTCGAACTTCCCTTTGTTTTTTTTCTCAAAAGTTAGGGGAAAAGCCTAAACTCACATTCCAGAGCACACTGTGACCGTCCACACGAGATACTTCCAAGTGTAGACCAAGTGGTAGAAGTGATAATGCTTTCGCTTTTTCTGTTTAGCATCGAAAATCTGAAATAAGGCTGTTGTTACGAGAGAAGAACGGCTATTTGCAGTCATTGTCATTGTAGTCTAGGACACGAGTTGGATCTGCTCTTCATAGTAATTGTCGCTTATACTCGGAATGAATCGATTAGGCGGATACATGCAAAAAAAAAACAAAAAAAAAACGAGGAAGTAGTTTTTTTTTGCTTCGTAGTTTTCTCGAAAAATTACTCCATAGCTACGAAAAATGCCATAGGTTACGACTGGCTTCCAGCTGGCTACTATTTATAGTCTGCTTGAACTCTAGGGTTCTACCTCTGACCCCATAAAAATTTCTCCAGGGCTACTCAATCTTGGAGTCCATCAAGTTTCTCATTTCAAAGGGCTTGTCATCCTTTCAGTCATGGGCTTTTTGCTTCATTCTCATTGTTAGATCAAACATTGCCTCGACCTTTCCCTTCCTTCAAAATTAGAATCACTAAGAATCTTAAATTCTGCAAAAAAATACTCTTACACTCTGCTCGTGCATTAGCATTGCCTCAATCTCCTCGGCTTCCTTTTCACATGTCTTTCTATTGAGTTTCCTTATATGCGCCAGGACCAACCGCGCTCTGTCGATTCGTCCGTGGTGTATCAGCCAGCGTGGACTTTCATGGAGACAACTGAAACACAGAGATAGAAAACACGCTCTATTCATGAAGTCTAACCAAGCCAGAGTGCTCACCCACCACAGATTCACTGTAGCCACCACGCCAATAGCTGCAGTGAACATCGACAACTTTCGCCAATCGTGGCACCAATAGGCGATGACAGGATAGATGATGAAGTTCGGCGACCATGTTACTATAGTATTGATCCACATTCGATGATGTTTCGGGATGTTTTCGATCAGGAATACGCCTTGCACCCTGAACAAAAGGTTTTTTTTGTTGGCTGTAAGGAGAATAACAGTCAGAGATGAGACGGTACCTTTAAGCTTAAAGTTCGAAAAGTCTCAATGTTTCCAATGTGATAAGTTTGGAAGACACTCACGCGCTGAGTCCGCCTGTGAATATTCCAACGACTGCGCGAAGTACCGTGAACTGCACAAAAGTGAACGCTAATGCTGTACCCAATGAGAAGACGCTCACACCAAGAAGAGAGGCGATTAGCACCTGAAGAATTGTTATTTGAATGGAAACATTTGTAGTGCATTAATGCATTCGCTTAATTATTGTTAACGATCTACGATAGTTTTTGAGAAATTTTCGCATAGGAATCGGAGAGGGTTTGGAGTTGAGGTGGTCGCAAAAATTTAGAAAATTTGCGGCAACGCTTGGCAATTCCAGAGTCTTCAAAAAAAAAGCTTGGCTCACTTCAGAATTATTAGAATAATTATCTCCTTGTATGAGCTTCTGGAAATTGGTTTTTTTTTTCAGAAATTCTGGCAGTACCTATC
>JARK01001343.1:3134406-3167420 GCA_000688135.1 Ancylostoma ceylanicum
GGGGGGGGGGGGGGGGGAGGAGGCGTGGGAAAATGTGGTGTCCGCCGTTTTTGGGGACCCTGACGGAAAACATGATTAATAAGAATATTAATAACAATGAAAAAAAAATACAGCCGCTTATCTAGATGTCTGTTCCAGGTTCATTGTAAAGATACTAAAGTTGTGAAGTACCTAATAGCTTAATATATACTATTTGTACATTTTTCTTATTTCTTCGTTCTTTGTTCTTGTTTTTTTCTGGTGCAGAAAATCGCAAAAATGTGTTCTATGTTATACTATCAAAGCAATCTCACCGTTTTCCTTCCATATCGATCGCTCAGCTGACCGGAAATCATTGCTCCAATAAGGACTCCTAGCATTTGAATGGAAATACTGTTTTTCACCAAGTGACCGTCTTCACACAGGAGGTCGAACTGTAAACATTTGCATATTGGAATTTTTAGCGATGAAATTCACAAATGTACCATTCCTATACCAAAAACTACTGCATAAGTTGGTGAGGCTCGTATATTTACCTCAACATTCACTGATTTGAACTGGTACTCAATATTTGGGACGCAATCTGATGCTGCTCTCAAGCCGGACAGTGTTTCACATGCTTCGGACGAGGAATTGAATATCACAGGACCGCATCCACTGATTGTTGGAGAAATACCTAAATGCCTATGAGGAATTTGCAGTTAGTAATGGAATGGTGTTATTAGGTGCAGATAATTCAATTTATTCTGGATAGACGATTCGACTTCAATCTGAATGCGGTTCTGTGCAGGAAAAAAGTGAAAATTTCACGAATGCAACAATGTATTTTGGGAATACGGACTTTTGGTGTGGTGCAAAAAATATGCAAGGTTTTGATTTATTTTCCGACTTGAATTTTTCGATGCAAAATTCAGTTTTGAAAGAGATTTGCTGGAAATGAAATAATTCGGTTCGCATGCCGTGATAGCACTGAACACCGTTCTCAGTACTATTGCAAGGTTTCAAGGATTTTTGAAATGTTTAAAGGCATTGTCTTATCTCAGCATCAATTATCAGATTTTGACACCTGATAAATCTGCACGCGACGCTGATCACAATGGTATACGAATCATCGTACAAAAGTGCCAAAACACCTCTTTTTGAACCTCTTATTTCTGGAGAGTTTGAGGTGTCTGCGCCACGACAGCTACCATGAGTTGCGGCGTGCCGTGGCAACGGTTGTGACCTTTAACATGTTGGGAGCGCAACTCCTTGTGGCAGTTCTCCTAGCACAGCATCCCAAACTCTCCACTCTCCAAAATCAAGAGGCTCAGAGGGGAATTCTTCGACGCTTTTGTAAGGTAATTCATATACCGTTGTGATCAGCGTTGCCTGCAGATTCTTCTCATGTCAAAATGTCAGAAACGATTCTGAGGTCGGACACTTCCCTTAAGTGCTACCTGCATAAACCATGTAAACCATGCTGGACAATGACGTGAGTGTCATGAATTCTGCTGCGAATAGGACTATCGTGCAGTACCATCCGAGTGTGATGAATTCGTCAAGGTTGCGCACCTAAAGTTATATGAACCTGCTTTTTGCGGTCGCTGAGAAATTGTTGTAGTACCTGTTTTTCCTCCACGAAGTCCTCATGCAGTTTTTGCTGCTCTGCTTCGTCAGAATTTGACGACATTGATCACCTTCAAAAGCATATCTTTTGACCGGAAAATGGAAAGATTTTAAATCGGTTTGACGAAACGAGTGTAGTCATAATGCGAATCACTAAATACTTCTTGACACGATCATCTTCCTGCAAGGTAACTTTTGTTAACCATTTTTTATGAACCTCGAGGCGCACTTCCTAGCAAAGCTAAACCTGTTTGGTCTAAGTATCGCAGGAACATCTACTAACATCTACTCCTAACATGCTCACAATTAGGGTGCGAGAAAGAGCTTAAAAATAACTGTACATATCAATTCTTTAGTCACAGTGGCAAGGAAGAATACAAGAAAGAATCCGCACGAAGTATTGAGGTTGGCTTCATTGCTGTGGACTGCAGTGTTTATACCAATGCAAAGGCACTATGACCGTACAGAAAATATCAGAGATCTTGAGTACTTGGAAACATGAACAATGTTGTCGATAGTTCTATATTATGGCGCAAAAATATTGTCCCGCTATAAAAAATGGCACAGAAAAGGTATGAAAGCACATCGGTGGGCACCTCTTTAGGAATTGTTCGCTACAACCTTATAGCGAAACAAAAAATGTTGATGTCAGTCGATATGTTTTCCTTTGGCACGAATCACAGACCTCAAACGCATGGGATTTTTCATCACTGTGGGCCGTTTGTGATTTTACGGGATTTCTGGAAATTTAGTGAAGCGAAAGAAATCTGCCCATCCAAAAATATTACAACGTATGTACGTACAAATGTTGTGCTATAACATCTGTAATGAAACATCAAATAAACAGTGGTACGTAGAGGCGAGCATTTGAAAACATTGAAAAAGACGAGTCAGACAGTCATTTGAATGGGTTTTACCCAAATGATGGAAAGTTCATCGATGTTGAGGTAACATTAAGATGTTTGATCCACTAGCACGAGACATCTGTTGTTTACCGGCAATCTAGGCTCACTCATTGCTGGGTTACTGCAGAGGAGACTAAAGTACCGTGAAGATGGCTAAGTTTGTAACCTGGAAAGCGATTCGTGGTGCGTCTACAAATACGTATGTGAAACCTCTAGGGCTTCTCAATTCCTGATTTTTTTTTTACAAAATTCAGAGGACGAATAATCAGATTTTCGATAGGGATTTTGCTCTACATATCTACAACTTAAAACAAGAGATATCAGCGTTGGAATTGCATTAAAGTTCATGTGACCCATGTAGAGAATAACTGCTTCGCTAGTAAACCAAATCTGTGAATAAATTAACTTTTTGACACTCCGCTGGAACTTTAATTTTGACTAACAGCGCACCTATTTCGGCTCTTATGATTTGGACAATTTCATTTGGAATAAAATTGGGAAAGCATACCTTGGAAATTGTCTAAAAACACGGTCAACTTACAAAAAAGGTGCATATATACTTCAAGAAAACTCTATTTGCCATTGCGCCAGCGATTCCAGTGCGAGCGGCGCGGCTGTGCCGCGTGCTTTCGCGTCTGCTAAAAACGCACTTCCTTTGACGCTCACTGTACATAGTATAAGAGAATCGTTGAGATTCACGCTCAAGTATAGATTAAAATATGAGCAGACGAATCCATAAGCGAAGGAAAATTGTCTAACAAAGACTCTGTGTTGTTTTCTTGCCTTTCCCATAGATCGGTAATCTTTACAATTAGGGGCGAATTTCATGATAAGAGGTTTTTTAAGGGTTTGGTGTCATTCGAGCTACTTTTTTCATTTCTGTATTGATGTAATTTTATAGAAGCATAATTCATATACATACATAGATGTCACAAACAATTTTTTTGAATGTTTTTACACTTCCTCTCTTGAGAGTTTTGTTATCAACGAAAGGAAAGAAGTGAATGGCAGAATAACTAAGATGAGAAAAGAATAGTGAATGAGGAGAGTAACAGTGAGAAGCAGGGTCTGTTATAAGAAAGGGATATGGATCGAATTTAATTAGTGAAGGTAATTCAAGCTTAGTAGTGCAATATAATAATTATAGAACTTGCAAATTTTCCAAAAAAAAAAAAGAGGAAAATGAGCAAATTCCCAGAGACCACCGGAGCAAATTTCCGGAGACCCCTGCAAATTTTCAAAAAAAAAGGGGGAAAATGAGCAAATTTCCGGAGAAGGGGGTGGGCAGTTTCCGAGAAGTTTTTATGTACTGATGAGCAAGAGAATTAAAGTACATATTTATGGGGTCAATTGATCCCTTGATTGACAGAGAAACTACAGACAATACAGTGAGACAAAGATACTTAGCTGACATTTAGCTGAAGTTCAGCTTCTGATAACAGTTTTTGCGATTTTTCCCAATAGAGTTTTCCTTTAAACGAAAAATTCTTGTTGAACCGTTTCCAGAGACGTAGACGAAACTAAATAATTGTTTGGATGTACCATAAATAGGCTACACCAATTCTGTAATACTGAGCAAAAGTCGGAAAAATTGGAAGTGAGACCCATTCGAAAAACAGTCGATAAAATCTCGAATTGCATTACAACCTTGTTGACTATAGCAGTAGCAGGGATGTACGCCCGTTTTCATGCACTTTCCAAAAGCATTGAACGTTTTTCAATGGATGAAAAAAGAAGTTAAGAGAGTCAAAAAAGAGTTTTTGCACCATATCGTGGCATGTATGTACTTTCAAAGGTTAGTATCACTGAGGAGATACGGCAAGTCCAACGCGTCCATAGACAGTCAAAATGTTTATCTATGCGTAAAATCAGCGAGTTTGGAGGCGAACGAACCGAAAAGCGACGTTGTCACATTACAACAACGAGTATACAAAATCAGATAAAATGTGTAATTGATGGCGCCTTCAATGATCTGTGCTGCGAGGAGGTTTTCCTTATGACTGGTTGATGAGAACTTCAGCTTTTCATGGATATTGTGAGATATTGTGATGACTATTCCTTTATTCAACACTTTCTTGAAAGAGAATGGGCAGAATGTGAATGGAAATGGCAGACTTTCTTAACTGTGGAGACCCTACTGGAGTAAAGAGTAATGCACTGCCTAATGAGAACTCAGTTGTTATGGTGTCAAATTTGAATTTTGGACAAACATAGCTTTCGATAAACAAAGTGAACTTGCAACGGCTTACTCAGCAGTGGCGCGAGGAAAACAAAGGTGTTTTTGCTGCATCTAATCGTATTCGATCGTATTAGGTTGCCTCAAAATTCCACCCTGTAATTTTATGTTTATGCATTCAGAAGGAAACAACAAAGTATCAGGTGTGTGAAAAAGTTTCTGCCCTCTAGCGTTGAGTAATTGTAATAATTAGTTATCCTTGCAAATGCTTTGTGAACCCCGCTTGATTTTGTTGGTTTGACATCTTTCAATAATATTCAGTACACATTTGTTCTGACTTGCATTAACACCATTGTGTTTCACAGCGATAATCATGTTGACATTTGAGCCAAAAAAGCATCATTTGCGCGAATTACTTCTTTTCTATTGAAACTCTCACTTCTGAAACAAGGTCGGACAATCACGGGCGATCTCCAAAGAGAGCCAATGATTCGTTTGAGCAGGGCATTGTACAGAAACGGCCGGAGTCCGAGACAAGACAGCATAAAGTCATCCTGCTGCATGACAACGCTCGTCCACATGTCACAGAAGCCGTCAAGGAAACACTTGAAGCACTTCGCTTGGATGTGTGACCTATGCTGCGTATTCACCAGACTGTGCCCCGTCAAACTATCTCTTTCGGTCGATGTCCCACTGCTTTTCGAGCAGCGCTTCCAATCTTTCGAAGATGTCGAAACATGGGTGAAGGAATGGATGGAGTCCAAGGACAAGGCTTTGCCCCGCCGCGGTGATCTTCCTCCTCCCACAAAGATGTGAAAAAGTTGTAGCCGACGATGGTCAAAACTTTGAATGATGCAGCTACTTTTCAGCAGCTTTTCAATAAAGACTCAATTTTGCTCAGAAAAAGGTGGAAACTTTTTCACCTACCTAACAATAATCACTGTGTTTGAATGTCCAACGCCACTACTCTGAAAAACTCATCGGGCAAGAAATGAAGAGACTTGGAGAGCAGCAGCCATTCAGCAGCTTTTCTGACATTGTCTCAGCTTTTGATTTCTTTTCATGCGAAGAAGGCGTGGAGGGACTTGACGTTATGTTAACCACATGCCAACAAGTAAGAAGTTTGATAAATGAGGTAGCATCCACCTTCCGAACATGTCATTGCATCTGTCTTCCACCTTGGGATGAAGACATATCCTACGAGAAAATTCGATTTCAGTGGAAAAATTTGTTTCTGTGTATATGAGTGTGCTTTGAGTGTTGCAGAACTTTCTCACCGAACTAAGATTTTCGTACTTGATAGTGAGTTTTTGAGTTACTTCCATTCTCACCAGGGCCCATATCCAATATGCTTTATCCTGTCGGATAAATATGCTCTAGCGGATACGTTGCAGTGGTTTCGAAAATCTGCTATCCAATAAAAACATATCCATGGATATGCAAATCCACTCGTTTCACTGCGGGTTATCTTCTGTCGATTTCCACGTGATAACGATCCATGATCTACTCCTTCTTCATATTGTGTTAACTCTCACCGAGACACCGCACTTGCGCCAAGAAATGAAAATGTGGATGGATGAGTTATATTGGATAGCAAAGTGGATAGAAACGAATGGGAATGGATATATACCCACTACATTTTCCCTTTCATGGTAAAATATATCGGATACAGCTCCAGGTCTATTTTTGTATCCTTTGATATAGATAGATTCCTCATTGGATAGGTTTTTCTAGAAAGGGAGTACTTGACTTTGCACCCCAGCATCCAAATGGTTCATGAAATTGGCAAATTCTTGCATATACCATGGATTTGCTCTTCATTTCCATCACTTTTGATCCCTATCAGATTGCAGAAATATGTGCCAGCATTGCTTTAGCACACATAAATACGAAACTTTGTTCTTATTCTCTGTATTCATTGTTAGTAATCAACGAAGAAATAAGCTTCCATAGAATACAGGAATGGATCGCATGACTTTAAGAGTGTTTTTATTTTAATCAATTTATAGAAGGTAACTTTTTAGTCCTAATGTTCAACACTATAAATTAGTCGCATCCAGTTATTCTCTTATAGTCCGCACACCATTTCTGATATTTCTCCTCGCCACCGTTGTCCAAGCAATGTTGAAAGCGTCGTTTGTATTTTTCCAGGAAATAGGCGAGAAGTACACGATGAACATAGAGGTATTGCTGGAAAAATTCAGTTAGTAGATCGAAGTTTTTTACTAAGGCACTGTTGATATGTGTCCTACAGTTTCTAGGATCTGCTTCAGAAAGGAATAGCCGATGGTCACCAAGTTTCTCATCATTATAATAACGCTAGTTACTCACATATGCATTTTGGATTGAGCACGGTCTCTGCGTCCGAATTTCTTTCAGTAATTCACTCATTGCCTGGCAATCTTCCTGAAAATGGTATAATCAATGCCATCACTTCGCTGAAGGATTATGCAAGCTCACCCCGATCTGCATTTTCTCCTGCACATACGATATAGCCACAATTGTCCCGGTTCTCCCTATACCTGCCGAACAGTGAACGATAATTGGTGTCGTCGAGCTGCGTATTTCAGCGAGGAGATTCTTGAACAGGTGTACTATTACCATGAGCGTGATGTTTTCCTTGTAATTCCTGTGGCTAATGTTAAAGACTTAACAAAACTCACAATTGCAGTGAGCTTTGTCGGCGGTACTCCTCGATCCGGCCAGTTTTCCCAATGGTAATGGTGTACCGTTCTTGACGCCTCGTTTCCTCCATCTTTGTAATCTAACCTGATCTTACTCACTCGGATGAAACTGTCCTCATCCGACATGGGATGAACCTGAATCTTCTGAGAATTCTGAGGAATGTCCCTTATGAGCAGCCTGTTAAAAATACGCTTACGTCCACGCAGGTTGCAACTATTTTTCCTTCGCTGTCATCACCAAATACCATAATCTCACCCACTTCGTATGGCCAGTACTGCTCGCACTTTTTCTTCTCCTGATTTGGATAGATAGTGTTTTGACTTACAATTTTTTGAAATTACAACTCACGCATTCGACGGTATTACATAGCATCAAAATATAATCGCTTTTTTCTTGAATAACCATCGCCCAAAAGTGTTGCATAGTGTGAATGAGCGGCCCCTGAAAACGTTGGTGACTGTTTATTACAAACTCTTTTTCCTTCTGTCTCCCATTTCCTCCACCATTCTCTCTCCCTCCACCTCTCTCTCCACCTCGTTCTCTCCCTCCAACTCTCTCTCTCTCTCTCCTCCCATCTTCCTCTTTTCCCCATTCTCTCCTCCCATTTTCGGGTGTTCATCATCGTGAGGGAAGAATGGGCGTTACCAGGCGACTCTCATTGGCAGCTTCAGGCTCCTCGTCACGCCCACTTGTTTGAACTCGCACGGCGCTAAGCACAAATATACCATCTATTACGGGATTGACGCCTTTCGAGTTCAAATATGGGCGTGGCACGCGATCCAAATGCGCCAATCAGAGTCGTCTGGCTACACCCCTCTTTCCCTCACGATGCTACACACCCCTCATTTTCTTTTTCCAGTTTCCATCATTCCCATCATCCAATACGCCTTTGAATAGAAAAAATACCTGAGTACATATAAAGTGGTGATCCCTGCTTGGCGTTGCTACATAGTTTGCATGAATGTAATCATTTTCAATTCCTGGCCATTTCAGTACCACACGTCGGGCATCTTGACAAGGCACATCAACATACCTGTGTTGTGTCTTACTTACATTTCTTCTCCTAAAAGCGTTCAAAAACAATAGACACCTGTTGAGAGCTCGATTTTCTACGAAAGCCTTCGTTGTCATCGATTCCGGCTTCCATTTGGAAAGCTCACGAAATTCTTCTATAAGCTTCGGAGCTCCCATATCTAGCACACGATTTACCCATATACTCACCTATAACTTACTATTTTGTTGCGCTATACAACAGAGTTACGAGGTGGCTTCTATCGCTTACCATTCCGAGTATTACATTTTTATCTTTCGTACTCTTGAAGCTGGATGGTTTACTTCGCCGTCCATTTTTGTTCTTTGGTGAATCGCCGTAAGCTCCTTCCAGTAGCTCTGCTTGTTTGGCCCCCTCATCTGAGGGAAAACTATTGATGATGTGTATTACTCACGTGACTATCATTTTCTGTTAGCTCTGATAAAAAGGGTTTTGTCACGACTCTATGCTACTCTCTTAGCAACATTCTTGAACCGTCAGTGACAAGACTAGTCTCAGACTGCCTAGTTATATCCATCTTACATCTTAGATACCAGGTGGCAAAAGGAGTTGTCTGAAACCTATCTAGGGAGTAAATGAGGTTACTTCCGTAGACGTAACGTCATTTGCTTTACCCTTGAAAACTTCATTAATCTAACCTTGCAGTTTCTCTTGTAAACACCAACTTCTAAAAATTTTACCCATGTTTGAAGAATGGAAAATTACTTTGCATCTGCAGCATGTTTTCCAGCACCAATGCAGCTCTCGAGGACTTTTTTAATGGTTTGTTCTGATCTCCCTCACTCCTTTCGCCAGGACGGTTGAACAAGTCGTTGCGGTCACTCCTTCTTTGTCTGAACGAAGAGCGGTAGCTGAGACGGAATAGTTTTTTTTTTGGATGAATTTCAGTATATGAACGAAAAAACATTCGTTAGCTCAACTTCTATAAGGTCTATCTTTGCTATACATTCCCCAACCACAGGTGTTCATAACTATCCCTCTTTAAGACTAGTTCCAGACTTCGCCAATTCAAGAAGAGTGAAAATAAATGCGACAAAAGAGATAACAGTGGTGCAAACGATACGTATCGGTTGTCACATTACTTTACCTCTCAGCGCTTGCAAGCAGAACCCATCGCTTCTCATCAGTACTGCAATTTAGGCCCGTAGTAAACCCCCTAAACTTGAACTGAACTTAAGTCAAATGTTAACTCTGTGTTCAGCATGGTCACTTCAACGTCAACTCACTTCATGCGTATAACAATATGATGCTAAATACGGAGTTTATTGCGCTACCATAGGAGTTTTTTTTTTTTGGAAACTCAACTCGGTGTTGAGCAAGTGGTAAACTCTGAGTAGACCGGTCAGAGAAATGAAGAAATAGCGTTGCCAGCATCGGAGAGGCCGATAAGTACATCCCGAGCTACTCAAGCTCAATGCTGAGTCGACCTGCATAGTGACCGATTAGCGTGGAATGGTCCGTACAAGTTGCTCAATCATTCTGGTTTGATATGATAACGCTAGCACTGGTGTATGAAGAAAAGAGGAGGTGAGGTTCCGTCAGATACGAGCGAGAGGAATAGAGTACGGGGAGGGTCAGAAATGCCGAGTCCGCAAGGCTCTCCACAAATGGTCCCCAGCGCTTGGCTGGTGATCTGGTGCGACGAATTCTTCTCTCACTACCGGGCGACGGCGTATCCTTTCTGTGACGATGACCATTATTAGGTAAGGAAGAGATATCTCAAGAATAGGAAATCCACGTCTTCAGAAAAATCGATGATCACTTTAAGATGCCTTCATTTCGGAGAGCTCATTTAATCGCTTAACTCAGCATTGAGATTTGGGATGAAGGATTACTATGCGCCTAGTGTGAATTGTCCTAGTCTCTCCTCATCGCCTGTGTTTCTCGGAAATAGGTCCTAAATGAGAATTGATAGCGGTAATAGAGATGATGACTATCGATCGCCCTTATTATATGGATCCTCATCTGTTATCATCATTTATATCGTCTCAATCGCCTCATCTAAGTATCAGTCGCCGACGGTGAGCGCTTACGCTTTAATTACCGGCGAATTCTGGTGATACTCTGATGGCTTCCGTGCAATCTTAGACGCAGTCATTTTTCTAGTCATGACTCACTACAAGGAGCAGCGATCTCTGTCACCATAATGTTCTCAGCCAGTTGATCGACTCTGTACTTTACAGGAGGACGAGACGACCAAATCGTGAAATTTGATCTGATCACGATCGGAGTCAACACCTCTGATGGAGCTCGTTGGTCAGATCGCTCTACGGTTACCGTACCAAACTGGTCTTTCAGAATTGAAGAAACTGTCGAGCAAGCAGCTACAGCTCTGCTGCAAATGCAAAGCGCAGTCAAGTCTCTGTGAGCACCAGAGGTACCAATGTTCGACGCTATCTATTTGGGAGACCTAAAACGGTGACACTGACCTTTTCGGTATACACATGCTTGAAGATGAATCCTCGCTCTGTAAGTGACCGCGCAGGAGCGAGTAAGTATTACAGAATAACCACACTTGTTGTGTTCTTGGAGAATATTTTTGTTGTTCCAAAGATCATCGCTATACCAGTGCTTCGCCTGTAGTGGTGGTCTTCTGTTTGCTGCATAGGCGTGACCGTGGGCGAAACCGACCCTGAAGTCAAGCGACAATACATATAGTGGATAAAAGTACTCGCGTAGACATTTCCGAGGAATTTACTTGTTTCCTAAATATTAGGCTGGTGCAAAAGTTTTGCCGGTTTTTTTTCTAGTTCTCTTTACATACCGTATAGCTAACACGTATGGTAATGGACTTGTAGAGCGAATCCTGTTCTCCTTCACTGTAGGTTTGATGGTTGTCCATTGCACTTAGGATGCAGAAAATATTTGAATATTCACAGAAACTGCATTCTCAACTTTCCGTTCTTCGCATGATTTTTCAATAAGACCATGAGCAAATTTGTTTGAAACACCTTCCTTCTATTGAAGGTAGAGACCATTGCCAATTCCGCTGTCGACCTCTGGCTTGATGGCATCCATTTTAGAGAAATGCAGACAAGCACTTTTCGAAGCATTTTCCTTGCCTTTTTTGGGATTCTTGCTGGTCGATTCAATCCATGCTGCTAATTCGAAGCAGTATCCCAGGCATTACCCATAGCTGTTGTTTGGTCGAAAAAGTCAAAGATTTCCAATAGAAAAACGCTCAAGGCGCAAACAGGCCCATTTTTTCTGCTGCGAAAATCGGCCAAAATTTGCCCCCAGGACCTGCCTTAATTTTCGATAACTTTACTGGCAAGCCTTCTCCAGCTTCAGAAACTCTTGCTACCCGAGAAAAAAATTGCCGAACATACCGACTCAAAAATGGCAACCTCCGACTTTCTGCTTCGCAGCTTTCCGTGTTTTGGACCTGGGGCATCAGGAATGCGTTAAAAAAAATAGTGTTCTCTAATATCATGGAAATTATGCCGCTCGTGAAGATTGTAGTTCGGTAAAGTTTGGGAAGAATAACGCATACGAAGAAAAACCGACAAAACTTTTGCACCAACCTAATACATACTTCGTTGAAAGTGGGTACAATTGGTGTAAGAATTTTCGGGCAGGACACTTTTCGGCTGTTTGGGAACACAGAAGGCGGATAATGTTTTCACCGTTACATTTGACGGGACAACATATTAGGTTATTTCCATGTCATTCTCAGGCCCCAGCGCGACTTGTCGTCGAGCAAGCTGGGCTTCGTAACAGGGGCAGAAAGCAAAAAGGGCTTCGTATGGGGTGCGAGGCGGAAATGCTGCAGGCGGAGGATCATGAAGGAGCAGTGGGAGAGGCGCGCTTGCTGTTTAGTGCATGATGTTGAGCTGCAAGGCCATAGCTAAGTCAAGACTTCGCGGATTGACACCAAATTTGGGGTGAAGAAGCGCTTGCATACCCACAATAAGTGTTTGAAAAATGAGGCTAAACTTATGTGAACTAAAAAATTGTATGCTCGGTAAAGTGGCCAGCTTACCAAGGACAGGCTGAGTCCTAGCTCAGCCTGTCAAGAGCATACTTCTCCTACAGGACGCATAAGTTTCCATCCATTTTTCATGCACCTGTACTATTTTCCATTCGCTATCCAACACGCCACAAAGTGCCACTCATGGGCTTGTAATATCAGTGTTTATCAACTTCTCCGCCATAACTTACGAACTGTGTTTTTCTGCCGCGCTGTATCGCTAACACGGTCCTTTAACATTAACTTGTTCTTCATTTGCCGTTATCTACTTCTATTCATCTATATCAGGGTTTTCTTGTAGTCTAGTGAGCTTTTCGTTGCCATTACTCGTTATCGTGTGAAGTTTTGCTTTGCTCGTACTAAATCGCGTATAACTAGTGTGATTTATGACCATGTTCGGAGTTTCTTCCTTTTGTTGCATTGTTGTAGATTTATAGTGCGTCTGACACGGGTCCGATCGGACAATAAATTAGTATGCATGTCGATGCTCGTCGGAATCCGACGCGTTGGATTCCGACGAGGATCGGTACGTGCTTCCGTTCTCCGATCAGTCGGACTCTGAGGACTATAACTACAGCTTCAGTCGGCGTTGTCATGATTTCGGGTTTTTTTTTTGAAAAACCTTATTCGTGAACCTTTCGTGATAACCTCCATTGCGATTAGATTCAAGGGGGGCTTCGTAACATCTGGGATTTTCAAAGGGGGCTTCGCTTTCGCTCCGACCCCACGACAAGCTCGTGCTGGGGCCTGGTCATTCTAAGATGGACGCTTTCCTGCAGCTGATGGTGACGCTATGGCGTGGCTATGTTACCGGTAGGCAGGAAACCGCCAGTGTGTGTACAAATGAGCTGTCAATCGAACAAATTGAATTTTAAAAAAGTAGAAAACAAGACACGATACGCAGTGCACTCTTCAGAAATTTCATAGCGACAGGGGGTACCCATGAAGACTAATTAAACAAATTAATTGGATGTTGCTAATCCGTGCACCAGAATACTTAGCAGATAGAACAGCGCTTCTACAAATATCATCTACCTATGGAATCGTTTATTCTTAACATTCGGTAATCGATGACTATTACAGAACCTTGAATATTTTGCATTCGAATAATATGTAGATCACTGTTAGCACATCCTACTCATACTGATGCTTCAGCAGATTTTTCTTTGCTCTTTCCTTTCGCCGGTACCACGAATTCTTCAGCAGACTTTTCTTTGCTCTTTCCTTTTGCCGGTGCCACGATGTCTTCAGCAGATTTTTCTTTGCTCTTTCCTTGCGCCGGTGCCACGAATGCTTCAGCAGATTTTTCTTTGCTCTTTCCTTGCGCCGGTGCCACGAATGCTTCAGCAGATTTTTCTTTGCTCTTTCCTTGCGCCGGTGCCACGAATGCTTCAGCAGATTTTTCTTTGCTCTTCCTTTTTGCCGGTGCCACGACGTCTTCTTTTGATGCGGGATTGGTGTCTTCCTTCGATGTTGTTTTCGTCTTTTCTTTAGAACCACTGCCGCTTTTCAGCAAAAGGGTGCTGTATTTAGGTGCAAATTTGCCGCGTTTCATAGCTGAGGTGTCTTTATTTTTCACGGCTTCCCCACTGCCTTTGCCTTCGGCCGATTTCGCTCTTCTCAGCTCCTCCTGAAGCTTAGCCATTCTGAAAAATTTCTCACGCTCGACTTGCATAGCTATCCTGGGCGTTAGTGCCATCGGTGTAGTTGCCACGGAATGCGGTGCTGTTCGTGCTATGGCTTCATCGATCACTATTCCTGGTTCATATAGTCGTGCTATTGTAGTAGAGAACCTTATCGCCAAACCAGCACCAATAAGAAGCAGTTGACAGAGGACGAATCCCAAAACGACGAAGCAGACCACAATGATCCTGTAAATGTAGCAGATCTAGAGTATTCTCGGTGCAAAGCCGAATTGAGTTGATTTCTTGTGTTACTGTTCAATAGGCCCTATTCATAGATACTCATTGCCAGATACTATCGTTTAAGGGGCGTCCACATGAAGAAAAATCCCCAGGAACTACTAGTCATGGTGATGCAAGTGATTCCGCGCATAACTGCCGAAAAACTCGTTTTCGAGCCCCCACTTCTCATGGAGACTGTGAGCCGAGCTAAGAATGGACAAAGCGAAGGAACGAGGATTCTAACTAACGCACTAATGGACGGGCATCTTCTGAGAAAATTCGTACTCCCTTTAAAGGCAGCACCCGCGGAAATCCTTGCGGTGGAGGTATCCCGAATTTCGGGGTTTCTCGGGACAGCAAACTCATATGCAGGTATGACACTGCGTGAAAAGCGCAAGAAATGAAGGCGCTCTTCTCCACCTGTCGAAGACGCGGACGAGTGCTCCGCTGTAGGGTGTGCGCGGGTCCCGCCACGAAACCCTATGAATGGTGCGAATTGCACGCATCCCCTGCGGTAGACCACCCACCGCGATAGCGTTAACCGGCGCGTCGTGCCGCTGAAAACCCGGCGTGGCCGCGACAGCGATCCTTGTTTCTCTGCAGGTAGGTCATCATTCCTTGTGTTCTTTTCACATTTGTGATGTGCTCACTCTCTATTTTACGAATTGCACCTCAGCTCCGAGTCGAGGGTTTCGGCTGGTGCTGCTTTCAAGAGTTCCCCATCTTCCATACTCGATCAAAATTGAAAGTGCATTCCATGTGCGACCAGCAGGGGGTACAGTGGGCGTCGATAGCGGTGACCCGTCCACGGCCTCAGAAAAAAAACGCGGCGCGACCGCTCCGCTTACAATGGAATCGTCGTTGCAGTTGCGAATCTGGGTTTTCTCAGTATTTGCTTATCACATTTGATGTTACCTAACAACAAAACTAACTAACTGTCAAGAACACCTCTTAGTTTGTTGTCCTGGAGGGGATTCCTGCTTGAGCGACGCGGTGGCGCCGCGTGCTTTCCGTGGCCGCAGAGGGGTCACCGCCATCGACGCCCACTATACGCAATGCATAAGGCGATTTTTGCTCAAAACGGGGGTTTTGGTGATTTCCCTCGAAATCACGTACACCATCGTAATCAGAAGCTCCTGGAGATTCCTTCCCCATGGAAATCTTAAGAACGATTCTGAAGTGGAACGATGCCTCTAAGAAAATTTTTTGAATCTATTCAACCGCTAGATTTCCGAATAATGTCATTATTGGAAAAGTAACTTACGGTTCTATTGGCTCAGCATAACCTCTACTTGCTTGCTGTCGAACACGAGTTCCTTCAGTGGACGTTTCTGTGATAGAAATGCTTTGAGATGCAACATATGATGAGTAACCTGATAAAAACGTGTCACTTTTGATTTCCTGAGTTGATGAAAGGTGCAGCGTTGACTCCGTCTTGCGTGTGGTGTTTGAAGTAGGTGTAACTACTGGTGACAGCCGTTTAGTCTTGCGTCCTTTCATGGACAACGGCCGGAGTCGCATTGTATTGCGCACTTTTCTGGTCGTCTCTTGAAAATCGTCAATGAGTCTTGATTTAGTTCTATTTCATCGAGGAAATGAGAAAAATAAATGTGGAGTTCAGTGATGTAGCAATTAGATACAACCTTGATCGTCCTAATTGTACTCTGTTTACCTATGTTTTGCAATCACAAAATCTTTCTTTATAATTTGAGGTTGCATTCTATAATGCAAAAAAACCCCTTCTTCCTCTTGCCCTTCACCAAGCACCTATGAATATGTTTACCCATACATAACGTTGTCAATATCCAGCTGCTACCCATGGACTCAGAACCTCTGGAGCAAGTTGCAAACAAGGATCTCTCAAAAACAGCTTGCAAACAAGCTCAAATATACTTGTTTGCAAGCTTTTGCTGAAAAAAGCTTGCAAACAAGTATGACGTCATCACCAGCCTGAGAAAATAGTTGCCGACAAGCTTTTCATTTTGCAAGTATCTTACTCGGATATGGAGAACAAGTATTTTACCAGCTTTTCATTTTGCAACTATTTTACTATTAGGTCGTCAAGTATGAAATGTCTGATTTTGAGTGAGACAGTTTCGAGTAATGTTTCTCGAACAAGATGGGGTTTGAGCAATCCAAGTATGCCCCTATGTTACCGGCACAGCCTTGCCATCTTACCTGTAGCATGGTTGCGCTAACGGCTTGGAAGCCAGGGAAGCAGGCGGCAATAACGTGGCGAAGGGCATTTCCAACATGATGTTGAAAGTGGAAAATTTTCTCTACCAAGAAGTGGACTAATACATGGGAGAAGTTGTGGTCAAGTAGAGCAAGGTTTGGCCAGTGCAATGAATGGCAGGTGGATTCCCCTCTTTGCTCCCCTGCGTTACGCAGCGCGGTTTTGCGAAAAATGGTCAAAAAATGGCACCAATTTTTGGGGATCAAATTGCGAAAAATTCGTTCATCGAGCCACTTTACCTTGTCGTATTGCCTTGAACACCTGAATAATATAGGGTTACGAACGCCAAACCTTGCTGCATATGCAGGCATAATGTGGCACCTATCCGCTCAAGCCACAGCTTCCGACGCATCATAATCCAGGGTCATCACAACGCTCACTTTGCAGATTTATGACACCAGGAAGAAACTTCTCAAAAGATCGGTTTCCCATTCCTTTATTAGCCACTCCCTTTTCAAACATTTCAAGGGTATTTCGAGTTGTCCTTGCTTTACCGGCTCCGCGATGGAACCCATATTCCGAAATGATACGATTTTTTGTCCTTGAGTAGTTTCACAAAAGTTCCTCTCAAACAAAAATTTTGAAGTTCGTCAGAAAGTAAATAGGTGGTTTTGAGAGAGGGAGAATGTACCTTCATAATGGGAAGAAAGTTGAGAGTGGACTTTGAGAAGCCCCGAAGATACCAGCTGTCAAACTGACCTCTCAAAAAATCAGACATTTCATACTTGACGACCTAATAGCTTTGCGCTGATACTCCTCAGTTATGACGCAAAAGTGAAATAATTTTATCATGTGGTAGAGTATTCTAGCGGCAGCATGTAATGAAGAGCGGCAGTCACACCATTTTCGTTCACAGCGTGGGTTATAAGTTTCAAATCTTTCTCTCGATTTTTTAAAACTCCTCGAAACAGGTCTTGAGGAGGTGGTGTTTTGAATTAAGCTTACAAGATTCACTTCTACCTATTCAGGAGTTCCACGATACCGACATTATTGCTCTGTTCAAGACCTTTTAAGGGAGCTTTCCAAATCGATTATGAATGACTATATATCGGCTAAAAAAGACCAATTTCTTTCGAAGAGCTAGATTTATTTTCTCAGCATTCACTCCGAAAAAAGGCAAGTGTTCTAATGAGAAACTAATTAAATCAATAGACTCTACATCAATTTAGAACTCCTCTGATAACTGTGCAGCGCAGCCAGAACAGCGTAATACGTACGTCGAATGGGAACCGTTGCAGCATCTCCTCCCAGCTGCTCTATCTTCCCCTCATTTGAGGCTACAAGGACGAAAGCTTGAGCAGCAAACCAGCAATTGAAGCGAGGAGCGGAAGGAGATGCTGCTAGGGTTTTTACTCGACGCATTACGCTGTTTGGGCTGAGTTCGTGCTGCACAATTATCAGAGTCTTGTTCGAGCTTCTGATGTACTACAGGAAAGATTTCCTTCCAAATTTGCCGCCTGTTTAGGCAATTTCGGACTTTGGTTGAGTGATATGTGAAGAAGAGAAGAGACGTAAAGAACAGAGATGAGCGGTAGCCGAAGTCCGTCCAATCACAGAAACTATGAGAATTAGAAAAACGCAGTGCATTTTATTGCTCTGGCACGAGTTGTGCTCAGATTTGTGGCTGGGTTGCGCCACATAGTTCGGAGATGTTCACGAATGCCGCTAATAAAGATGTTGTCATACGAATGAATGCTATCCACAAACCTTCCTGTTCTAACCAGTTGACTTCGGAGAACAAATATTGTACCAGATTTCATTTGGCAGCCATTTAGCAAGGAAGTGGTCAAAACAACTGTTTTACCACCATTTCGTTTGCAACTATTTAGCAAGGAAGTGGCAAAAATAGTATTTTACCAGCTTTAGAAAAACTAGTTTCTGATGCGATCTGAAACTAGTTTTCCAAAAGCTGGTTAAATAGTTGTTGCAGAGGTTCTGAGGATATGAGACTTTCCATTCTCCCAGTGATGCACCCGCCCGCGTGCCATATTTGCAGGCGGGCTTTTGAGTGGACCCCACGTTTATTCTACCTCTGATAACTGGGCAAGGCAAACGCAGCGAAATCTGCTAGCGCCTCCGAGAAATGGGAGGCAGACATTGCTGTATGATCAACGATTGTTGCGTTCCTAGTTTTGAGAGCAGCACACACTGCGTTTCGGTTGCGTTAAGGGGACACGGGCTGCTGACTGACCGGTCAGGTGTGGTGGAGTTGAACCTGCGTTCTTCCCTCTCATTGTCACGTGAGGTCCCGCCCCCTGGGAGGTGCATATAAACCGATCGCTGAGCGTCAGACCTCAGTCGTGTCTACGCTCCTGCGGAGAATAGGCGAGCTGTGCGGGGCTTGTCTGGCTGGCTGAGGCCCGGATAAAACCGTGGCCCAATGCAAAAATTGGCCAGACGAGATGCTGGGCTGCGAACGCGTGCGGATGCGGAAGTTCGCCCGCTTCCATCGAGCGCTGCAGCGGAAGGCGCGCACGATACCCAGCCCAACAGGACGAACCCAGCTACACCTCGGTTCTTGCCGCTGAAATGGCAGGAATAGAGCGGTACATGGCTGCCTTCCAACTCAAATATTACTGCCATTCTGGATTTTGTTATGTCATTAACGTCCTCCCCTATTTTGGCAGCAATCAAGTGCAGGATGGCAGCAATCGGGGAGAAGGCCGTGCCCAAATTGAGGTTTGAAACCAAGGCATCACTGCTGGAAAAACGCGTTCGTGCTGCCTTTGGGCTGCCTAGTTGTCTGAGATGGTACAACGTGCCACCCTCCCGCCTAATTCAGAATCTGCCAGCGAGATGACATTTGAGTGTGGGGCAATTTACTAGCTGTGTAATGTCTGACGCGCGCACATCTACTCGTATATAATGAAAGATATGGCGTTGTAGGACATTTGCTGCAGTCGCGCAGCTTCGTTGCATGAGCTCTGCTCAAGCGAGGCAAGGTGCGGGGGAAGTAATCCAGCGATTTCATAACTTCCGTGGGAGGTATCCCTAGAAAATATCGCGACGTCGCTCTGTGAACCCTGGAAGATTCTCACAAGACTTTACTATTAATTATATTTAGAGAATAGAGAAACGTGTGTTCTGCAACAAACCCTTCGGGCAGTAAATCACAGTGTGAACTTGCATGGACTTCGCGAAAGGTATTTTTCTCCACTTCTGAAGTCCTCGGTGATTTTCTACTGTTTCTATGGTCCGTCGGATCGTTATGATACGCTTATCCTTCCCCGAGTTGCTGCTTTAGCAACTCGGGCGCGCTCGTTTACAAAGCCTTCCACACTCATTTTGCATCTTTCCCGTAGGAGCGTTCTGGAGACGGCGCAGAAGTACGGCTAGAATTGCTTGAGCGGGCTCAGGCTGCACTTCTTGATATGTGATTATTTTTTGAGTGATGTGGATCTTTGGAATACCCATCTGTGATCGGGTTGTTTTAGAATGGAAATTACACACCAAATTAGTCCATTCAGTAGTTGAATTGAACCTTTCCTTGCCGAGCGCTCATCCAAAGAAAAAAAAAAACATGGTCCCCGACCACAGTGGTTTTTCGTTCCGTTAAAGGCAGCACCCACGGAAAATTTCGTCTCGAAGGTTTTAGCATATACTTGATGTATCGGGGCTGCTTAACGTTTCCATAAAGCTAAAAGTTTCCAGGAACGCCAAAAATGTCCTTATTAAGAGCTCATATTTAGGTTATGGGTAACGGGAGTGGTCGAGTTGCTCAGGCCAGGTGATGAGGGTCGATATCAATTGATCGATAGTGCCGCCTCTTTTATCTGATGAATTTTCACGCATACAGGATTTTGGTCTTAAATATAGCCTTTTTTGCAATTCATCAGAAGAAATACCTATGGGAAGATGTGTGGCGATTGAAAAAACCAACGTTGGAAAATAAAAACCTCATGGAATGCTCTAATGGAGGAGAAATAGCTTAGAATGTAAATTTTGACAAAACCAGCCCTGAAATTGACCAGGCAGGTATAAACACCATTGAATGCGCGTGGAAAAAGATGGTAGTGCATGAAACCAACAAAAAATACTCGGAAAATCACGAGGACGACTCGCAGTGAAAGAAAAATCAGTGATTTTGGGAACTCGAATTGCAGCGAAACAGCTGATTCCACGTCGTTCCACGAAACGCCCTCTGTTTAGCGGGCGGCAAACTCGTCGAAAGTAGTCGCCGTCACGCAGAAGTACTGGTTACTGAGCTGAACGCAGGCCATTTCTGCAGCTCTTATTGTGGGTAAACTGTTTGGGATGTACTAAAGTTTCTGAGAAAGTTAAAATTTGAGATGCGATAGTTTCCGTGGGTGCTGCCTTTAAAGAAATTCTAGGAACTGATCAAACACTAAGACCAGATACGAACTTCCGTAGAAAGACCAACTTCATTTCAATGTGACTACGGAAGAGACTAAACTATCATTAGAACCAACCAGGTAGAAGTTTTTCAATGCAGGCGGTCACTTGGCTGTAATTTGCTGAGAACTCTACATTCTTCCACAATGCCCGGAATGAAAATAAGTTATTCTTTTCGAAAATGCTATGCTTATGCATTTAGGAGACGCACCATAATCTTCTTCAAATTTGATGAACAGTAGTCTGTTGAACAGAGGCACTCCACTGAATTGTGACTCAAGTGCAACTCACAGTCGTCTTGTACCTAGGATAGCTTAGCTTCGTATGCAGTATGCAACGCTAGCTGATTTTACCTTATTTGCGAGCCTTATCGATAGTTTGGGAGTATCTTCTGGGAGCAAACATGGTATCTGTATGCGTAAAACACAGC
This sequence comes from Ancylostoma ceylanicum, assembly GCA_000688135.1. NCBI lineage: Eukaryota > Metazoa > Nematoda > Chromadorea > Rhabditida > Ancylostomatidae > Ancylostoma > Ancylostoma ceylanicum. Next base: position 3,155,704 of record JARK01001343.1, read on the forward strand.
GCGCCAAACTGCTGTACCATTCCTGAAGTATAGATCTCCACCGAAGTGCCTAGTGCTCAGAAAATAAGACAGTAAATGTTGCTTCACCCACGTCTTCCCTTGTGTTACCACCGCTTGTCACTAGACATTTAATACATGAAGCAGAACGGAACATTTGTACAAGCCAAAGAGCTACTGAAAAAGACCATGCCTCAACTTGGACTTTGACAGATGCGCAAGATTGGTGAGATGGACAGTACGTTCGAACGCAATGATGCATATAGCTATTCAGCGCATTAGGATTGTATTTTACTTCACTCACATAGCATAAGCAACACCTCCTTGCTGAGCTTCTCATATGGAAATGAACCCCTCTCCCTTGGGGTTATTTCATTGATATCGTAATGCTAGGTATGTGTATTCATCATTTCATCTTCGAATGTGCGACGAACACGCGAGATTTACCTTCGGCACTATTCCACATTAGGGGCCCCAAAATTTTCAATTTTTTTCTGTCGAAACTTTGCATAGAGGAGTTATTTGAAGTGCTGAACCCGAATATCGTATTCATTTTGTACCGTAATTATAGTTAAGTTTTTTGGATTATATGTCAATCTTTGGTTCTCGTTTCGTGCACTATCCTTATACGAAAACTAAATTATGCTACAAGTTTTCCTTTGCACTCATCAGTAAGGTAAAGGAAACTTATAGTCGGGTATATATTTAGTTTTTATACATATACATCAAAAATTATTAACCTATACGTACACGCGTCCACACACATATAAACACACGAAGCAAACGTAAACATATACACTGTATGATGTGTACTCAACGCAAACACGTAAACGTACATATACGGTTGGAACATCTTCGCATGCACTCATACACAATAAGCACAACTTGTAAGTAACCCCATTTTGGTAGGGTTACGGTAGGGTAACCCAGGGTGCGGTACCTCATGGAATTCGCTCAAATTTTGCACAAAGGGATTATCTGAGGTGCTGATCACGAACATCAACATAATTTTGAATGCCACCTCCGTCTTCTCCGTGAAGTTGGCATCTTCTCTGAATTTCCTGCTGTATACCTACCGTATTGGGGTTACGGTACAAAATGAATACGATATTCGTGTTCAGCACCTCAAATAGCCCCCCCCCTCCTCCTCCCTACAAAGTTTCGACGAAAAAAAATTTTTGAAAGTTTTGGGGCCCCTAATGTGGAACAGTGCCTTTTCTTCTATTCTATGGCTCCAATCTAACATTAAGTTTGATTAGCACTTCCGCAAACTTCATTACATGATACTGTGCGCTCAGAGTGAGATTATTATAATTTATAATTTTCTCCATTAGTTTTATAACAATACTGTACCTATGCATCGTTAACATTCTCATCTACTACAGATTTTGCCTGTTCCAAACCTGAAATATGTGGATATTCCTAATGCTACTGCTTATTCTTCATGTGGAAGCAAGTTGTGAGATTCCTCCGGTTGTTCCGTAAACTTTGCTCACGATTCGAATTTGAAATAGACATGACAGTTGTCGGCTGAACTATTGCACTTTGCGTCTCTAAACTCAGTGAACTTCTTTCTCATCCACTACAGAAAAGGAATGATTTTGATCCTCAAACGACTCACTCTTCCTCAACATGAGTATTATTCTAATCACTTCTCGCCGATAGAATCTCGTTGTTATCAACATCGTGAGTGTGCCCGCTGTTCCATTGACGCTTACCAGATAAACGCATGCATTCACAAGGTCTAAAACTGCAGTATTTCTGAGCATATTCCTAGAGTCTTTACAACAGTATCTTCTTATTTAGTATATACACCAGCCTGATCGTCCGGCTAACGCCGGACAGGCTTCTTTTTGTGCTCGCTTCGCTCGCGTTGTCTTCTTATGACATCTCCCTCACACCATGCTGGCCATCCCACATTTAACAGCACACCCGTTTTTCGCACCTTCGAGATTCCTGGCTTCGAGGCACCTTTCCATAGCTGTGAAACAGTCGGGAGATGTCTTTCCACCTTATATGGGACTGTTCGACCCGTCCACGGGCATTACCCCGCTTTTGAAAGCCGGCGCACACCTATCACTCCGCTGAACCCGTCTTTAGACGTTTTCCCACTTTTGGACGCCGGCACACCCTTATCACACCGTTGGATCCGTCTGCAGACGTTTCCTCGCTTTTCGACGCCGGCGCACCCTTATCACACCGTTGGACCCGTTTCCAGGCTTTTCTCGACTTTCAGAAACCGTCGCACCGATACCACAGAAGTAGATCATTTGCATATCTCCAATTCTTGACCACGGCGCAGCCCTACCGCGGCAGTGCTTGCTCGCCCCTCATCCATAGCCTTCCTCGCCCTCCTGGCTCCTTCTCTGCGATGTAAAGGCATCCCATCCATCTCTTCCCTTTTATACTGTTTGAGCTTATCTCATTCTTTCCAATTGTGGTAAACACAACGGGCGGCCATTGAGAGAACTTAACATGTCTGAACATGACTAAAGTGGCCCGAAACACCTGTAAATCAAGGTGAAAACTAAAATTTACCACATTTTCGTACACAACTCGATGGGCTGAACACGATGGTGCTGTTAGTTTTTGGCGACGGGGCCTGGTTCTCGTGCACAGACACACACAGACACACAGACACACACACACACACACACACACACACACACACACACACACACACACACACACACACACACACATGAAGTGCCAAATAATAAGAAGTAAGATATAGCACACCTTGACTAGCGGTCAGCCAGTAAGATGACATAAGAACAGTTACAGGGATAAGAAATGCAACGGTATGGACGGAAACCTAAACTGAATTAACTTCGAACTTCTTCTACCTACATACATCAGTAAATTAAGCAACCTGAATTAACAGTAGGAGTAAGAATGTCTTCTGAAGACGAATTGTGCGTGAAGATAAGTGAACAGATTGGGAACGAAGATAATAGTAGGAGTAGGAAACCATAAGTACAATGGCAACAGCGCCAACAGCTAAGCATGAACCGAGAATCGACAGGGATAGCTTACAAGCCGAGACTCTGCAGTCAATCAGGACTGTTTCGCTGTCTCGTAACGAAGCTGGTATGATTGTGTACTTCTGAAAACGGTACATTGATTCATTTTAAAGTCATCTTCACTTTTTGATATTCTTAGCGGAGTATATCAGCAGTTCGCGACTACCAATGTAGACTTGGGCATCAAATCGACACTCTCTCAGCTAGTTACTTTGTTAGGGTAAAAAAATCAACCGCCTTTCTACACATTTTTCTTGTATAGCGGTTTCGAAGATGTTCACGAGTGTTACCAACTTCGGTTTCATTTCTTTGAACACTATATTCGGGTGTGGAGTCTGGGAAGGCGGCTAGGCCAGGATTCGAAAACGGCTGTATCGACGTACCGACTGTTAACTTGGTCGGCCGCAGCACCTTCTCTAGACGTAACGAGCCACTCCATAATAGGAATCTCGGTGGATCAACAAACTCAGATCAATATTCACACACTCACCTAGGCTACTTGTTGACGAGGAATATCGATTGGCTTGTCGAGTTTATCGACTTTTCATACTTTAGCTCAAGCGAAAACATGCCTTTTGTGATAATGCCTTGCACGAAATTGATGGGCAAGCTGCAGCAAATGTCGATTTATCCTCTTTTTCTCTCTCGTGGGTCGCTTGGTTTGTATGGGGAAGGTAAACGCTGCCGGTTGTTGAACACGAGGGTTGAATTTTCTCGTTCACGCATTGGTGCACATGTGGCACCAAAAGTGTGTGTAGCCTTCCACAAAGGAGATATCGTTACTACTCGTACAGATGTTCTGCCCCGTGGCCGGGCCTGTAGGCATGTGGGGTTGGGAAACGACTGCAGATCCCAGCATCTGCGCGAAAAGCGATCAAGCAGGCGTATCCATCGCTCAGAGGATACGTCGGTTTTGAGATGGGTACGATTTCGTACTGCATTGTGACTCGTTCCAGAAAATTTTAGCAGTCAAGTTCGTTTTCTCTGCTTAGGGATCCAGCTGTAGTACTGATGTTGTGGGAAAAGCACGCAAATCAGTATTCCTGCTATTCCATACGACGATAAAATTGAAGAGAAAAGAAGTTGTTCTGGAAAATGTACAGCATTTTACGAAGGGACAGTGACGAAGTGCAAAAATCGTGACTGCTGGGAAGTGCTGGGAAGAACCCACTACCTTGTGGGCAAAAATAGGATTGTACTGCAGATATGCGACTGGGTATTCAAGTACTCTTCCACGTTTCAATCTAAATACCTCATTCCAGTCTCCATTATGGATGCTGCAGTCAACATACCTTATCAATAGTCTGCTTGAAATTCGCATCATCTAATATAATTATGCGCCAATTCATATATGAGCACAGAATCTGAAAAATGAAGCCGCCAATAAGAATAGTGTTTCTGAGCCAGATGGGTGGTACAAGAAGGTGTGTTCGCGGAAGAACATGTTCCATTCGAAAATAAAACAACATCACTATCGATACAGCAGTGCCTGAAGCCAAAGTCAGCTACAGTGTGGAAATACAGTGCGTTTCATAATTATAGGACACCCCCCAACTTTCCCACTTCTGGCTTCCCCTCCAACCGTGGAATTTTTCCTTCAATACCGTTGTGATCAGCACCCAAAATAACTCTAGAGCCCCTCTTTTGAACTCACCACAGCAGCTCTGGTTTCTTAGAACTTTATTTTTCTCTTTTCGCACACTTTGCAGTCACGACACACCTTCAGGTTCTAACAGGTTTATTTGCCGCACAATCGTATTCACGAAATTTCGATGATTTTTTGAGCATCTATGGACCACACTGATTCCATACGGTTTGCTACTCCTACTTCTTATAGGGGTTCTGAGGATATCCACGTCGATAAACATGACACATGCAGGACTGCCTATCCCAATTTTTCAGCCGCTCAATGCTGACGAAAGTGCACTCAAAACTGAGTGGCAAGGACCCACAGGGGTCCCGCTTTAGGAATACAGCTAGCACTGGTCACCAGCTATTCTACTGGCTTTGCTAGGTGGCGATCCAAGTAGGCGACACTCGCCCGACATCGAGGTTTTCCCACATTTTCTTGCTAAAACCCGCTAATCGGTGGCACGAAATGAGGGATATTGCTCGCTGGCACTTGCCGGTGTCTGGCACTGTCAGACCATGTTCCAATCTTCTACCCTCCGGATCTGTTTTTGCCGGGAAGCGAACCCAAAAACGCGACAGCAACCTCGAAAAAATTCCTTTTCCTGAAGGTCTTGACTGTCTTCAGTTATCACGTCAATGATTCGCCCATTTACCATAATTACGAAGTCAAGTACATAACCACCTCATTCATGACCAATCAGAGTACTTGGAACAGGATCAGGTCACTTTATCTACTGTGACATTTTCATCACTACATTTGATCAGTTACTGTCCATTTCGCGAAGAGCAGGCACTTTAGCAAACCGAAGGCGGTATCCGGTTTGGCAGCGTCGAACTTCAGAAAACTCCTGCGATTAATGTCCGTCATTTTGGACCTCCCATCCACAGGCTTTAGTGAAAAAATATGGGGAAACCTCGATGTCAGGCAAGTGTCGCCTACTTGGATCGCCACCTAGCAAAGCCAGTAGAACAGCTGGTGACCAGTGCTAGCTGTATTTCTAAAGCAGGACCTCTGTGGGTCCTTGCCACCAAGTTTTGAGTGCACTTCCATCAGCATTGAGCGGCTGAAAATTGGAATAGGCAGTCCTGCATGTGCCATGTTTATCGACGTGGATTTCCTCAGAATCCCTATAAGAAGTAGGAGTAACAAACTGTATGGAATCAGTGTGGTCCATAGATGCTCAAAAAATTATCGAAACTTCGTGAATTCGAGTGTGCGGCAAATAAACCTGTTAGAACCTGAATATGTGTCGTGACTGCAAAGTGTGCGAAAAGAGAAAAATAATGTTCTGAAAAACCAGAGCTGCTGTGGTGGGCTCAAAAGAGGGGCTCTAGAGTTATTTCAGGTGCTGATCACAATGGTATTAAAGGAAAAATTCCACGGTTGGAGGGGAAGCCGGAAGTGGGAAAGTTGGGGGGTGTCCTATAATTATGAAACGCACTGTATGATGGAAGAAAGCTGTTTACAAAATGAACTAATTATAGCAGTAAAATTACGAACAGTCCAGGAGAGTAATCCCCAGTAGCGCCTGTATCCTCGTACAGAGTCCTAACACTTTAAATACACCCCTCGGATAGCCTCCTGGTACTGATAGATACAACACCGGCGTTCCACACAAGGTTAGACTGATTTCCAGGAGGAATGAGCTGCAATAAACAATTTTCATGGAAGTTGAGAATGAATTTTGAAGGAGGAGTGTGGGGGGGGGGATCAGGAGTTTACAGACAATAACTTTTGGTTCGGTGAGAATACATTTTATAAAAGTGGAAGAATAAGTATTGCTATCCAGTAAAAACTCACCAACTCACATGGTAGAGCTGTACCCACTTGAATTTGCCCATTTGCGGTGGTGAAGCGTAAATGATGCAGTAAGCAGCCATTAGAAACACGGGAATACTATACATACATGATAAGTGCATCGTTGTTATATAAACGGGTGGGTTATCGACAAAGTACCGAAATGGCTCTTCTTCGTTTGGGCTCATCTGGAATCTAAGCAGCTAATTTTAGGTGTCAGTGTGTCAAAGCTTTTGATTCATTGCCTAAGTGCATTTTGCTCTCTGGAATTAATGTTGTAGGCTTCCAAGGTACGACGAGCAACCGGGAGATTACGAGAAAACAGAGAAGACTCTGAATCATCGGCGTAGACGAAAAGAGAATGACTTCTCCGTAGGCACACAATTGACAAAACACTCGAGAAACTCCATGTACGACCGTCTCTGAATCTCGGCATGACTAAAATTCGGGAAGGTTTCTTTGTTTAACGACACCTGAGGTCAGTATAATCTTTACTATCCGGCCAACGTTTCGGCTATCTCGCCTACTTCAGGGTTTGGAAGTACTAGACAATTTGAAAGATCTACGAGACCAAGTGCATCAGCAACTCTAGTCGAAAGCTCGAAACCTTATCATTCAATCAGCAAAAATTTCACAGAAAACTAACGGAACCCTTCGGACGCTGTACTCCTAGCGTGTTACCGCTGGCTAGTAGCGCATACAAATGGCAAATGAGAAGTAACCAGGTCAATCGCGTTGGGATCAAACGTACAAAGATCAAGGTGTGATGCTAGCTCATTTGTGACTGCAAGACATTCATCCTTTCTGTTCATTACTGGGCATCTGGCTTTCATCCAGAAGGCTTCTATCGTTTTGTGTGTCGCTATATCAGTTTCCTGAGTTACTATACTGACTTGGACTTCAAAATCGTCGCCGTTACCTCTACTTATTCGATATGCCCCTAGCGGTGTTAATTTATGGCAATTCCGCTTTCCATCCAAATCCGTTCTTTAATCCTGAGACTTAGGAGTCGCGCTGTCTCGCCTGTGTAATTACCGCCACAGAGTGTGCATGATATTTGGTATACGGTCCCAGAGACCAAACAGTTTCCCTCTTTGCATGTTGGACAAATGGTACAATTCGAGGTTAAGCAGAGGCGATCATAAAGGCGATTTCTTACCAATCGGCACTTTAGGGAGAAAGCGAGATAGCCGAAACGTTGGCCGAATAGTAAAGATCATACCAATCTCGGGTGTCTTTGAACAAAGAAACCTCTACCGCAAAAACATCCGCTTCTTCATTTCGTCCTCCTTTGGAGATTCGAGAACGCTACTATCGAACTTCTGGTCCAAAATGTTTGAAGAAAGATGGAAGGAGAACAACAAGAAATCCACTGTGGCAATCGATTTTCTGCAGAATCTCGAAATAAAATGGAAGTAATTCTAGTCAGCATGGAATGTTTTGAGATGAAGAATGAGACACGGTACAATTTGTATGCCTATGCAGGAATTGTGCTGTGTTTATAGTCGTAATTGCATAAAAAAATACGTAATAGTCGCATCAGTTTAATACGAAAAGACTGCTTTGCAACTCTGAACCATTTCAGTCGAATATAATTATTTTGTTGATACCCATTCACGTAGATAAATTACTTTTCTTGCGTAAACAATGTGTCTACCAAGGGTGATGACGACGTTATGAAGGAGCAATGTGTCTCTTTCGTTATTTTAGATAACATTCTAATTCTAAGGAAGTCATTGTCCATAGCAGCGACTGAGAGTATTCTTTTTAAAGGCGGGGGACCAATAGTTTACTATGTGGGACATAACAACATATCCTGGACCATCTCGTCATCACAATTTCAGTTGGGTACACCAACAAACACAAAAGCGACGAAAGGCTCGTTCTCGAAGGGGTCGAAGTGGCTGAAATTTGGAGCCAGGAGGTGGATCGCTCCAAACTGTGCTGGCTGCCCTCACCGGCTGCAACGTTGGCAAACGAGTCTTGGCGGGGTCGATCGATAAGATCAACGGCTTCACACGTCAATTCGGGACTGTTATAGGAAACTGTTATAGGCCCCGCCCTGGAAAACGGGTTTAAAGACCATTTTGGGACAGTTTGTGTATATCGCTGGAATCAGCGTGCCGAGTAGATGCTGAACCTGCTATTATCTCAACCACGAAGATGAGGGAGGCCTCTGCCTTTGATCTGATCAGTGTTCCAAGGAATCAGTAAATTGGCCCGCCCACAATCAATACGTATCGAAAATGAAGTCGCCCGTGCGAGGTGCTATACTCCTCGAAGAATATACCGGCAGCCATAGAGATTATTCGGTTCGGTTCATACCACAGTTGATATCGGATTGCAGTACAAACTAGATGCTATATATGCAATCAGCGTTCGGAAAGACACAAGAGTTTGGGAGAATTCCACTAGAGGGAACGTTTAAAACAAGTAAGACCCGCTGGATGAAAAGTTCAGTCCTGCTAGCATCCCGTATTACCGTAACCTACGTGCGTGAAGCAAAATATGGCCTGCAATCCGAATCTATCGAGCCTATAATGTCGATTTTTAATTTTTGCATACACACGTTCATTACAATCCTCAGCATCCTTGCCACAAAATTATGTATAATTCAGGATGTGTTGCGTTTGTGCCTATATATTCTCGTGAGAAATGATGGTCTCCCTAACGTCACTCACCTTTCATTCTTTTCCTTTTATCTGGTTAGGCTCTTCTACAGGACTATCAATATTCCTTCATCAAATAGATTTCTATTTCTGGCCAATGCTTTTTCCATGTAAATGGTTGAAGTTCAGTCCGCCTATGTTGCTCCCTCTAAGCTTACCACCTGGAGCCGTATGCATACCTCTCCCCGAGCATCCCCACCGGGGACGGGGGTGAGATGAGACTAGACGAATGCGTAAAATCATCGCTCCAACGTAAATTAGTGGACGAGTTTCTTTGAGAGGGCATCCCTGGGGATGTGCATACGAGTTTTCCCCGACCATCTCCGCTGGGGATTCTTCAGGGGCAGGGATGGTCGGGGATCGGGGATGACCGGGGAGAGATATACATACGGCTCCTGAAGGGTCCTAACCGCATCATTATCCATATCATGCGTTGCCATAACCATTTTTTATCACTCAGCCGTTCTCTGGACCTCTCCCAATCATTTAAATGGATTTCTACATCCTTTCACGCGTTCTACTTGTCTTTTTGCTCACCGTGCTATGCTTTCATGTTGCTTCTTTCAATATCTGTTTTTATCTGGCACACCATAGGGTGTATTCAAATAAATAGATAAATAAGTATATTACGGTAAGTCAGCATGCACATCGGACTGAGCTTTTCATTTTTGTATAAGAATTGTCCGTCATGTATTAATATTCTGGTTTTGTCTGGAAATGAATGTATTCACTTTTGAAGAGCTCATCAGGCGAACGACGTCTGGATAGATATGTCTACAAGACTCTCGCACCATTATAAACTCGCACGCGGTAAACATTTCAATTCGGCAGCTGTTCCTATTAGTTTCAGAAATGAATTGTGATTTATGCTGGGATGCATAATAATTCGTTGTTTGAGAACAATGGAAATTACCTTTTGGAGTATGGAGCGTTACACCTGCAGCGAGTGATGTGACTGAGCTCCACGATTGGTCGATTGCGGTGTACTTCCCTCTCTAGGTACAACGCTCCACACCGGTACACTGCAAAAAAAAAACAGTCGACGTCTTGAAATGAAACATGTAGTTTCACTTCAAACATAAAGAACATTGAGCTTTTCACAACACGGCATCCCACAGTGTTTATTAATCCCAATCTTATCGTATAAAAGGATAATTTCAATAAAAACGACATTAATTTCGTGTCATAGCAAGTCGACATCATTCTCAATAGCTGTAGCGATAGCAGCCTAAAGAAGCAAAACACCTGCAGTGAGAAAGATACATTGAGGTGAGCAGACGTTCCAGACATATCCTTACCAAAAGTTCCTCCTCATCCGACGTGCTCAAAGAATACGAATCCAACAGCTCGGATAGAACTTTTTCGAAATATTCAACAGAGTTGTCTGTGAGTCGACACACATTCAAATCCTCCCCGCTATTCATGTAACATAACGCGGGTAGATCATTCTTCGTCAGGTTCAGCTCTTCCAGGATTAGCTCGTATTCGTCAGCATCCGCTTCCAGTAAAGCAAAATCGACTCCGGCCTTAAATGACTTCTTAGACAACTTCCTTGCTCCGAAATCAGATAGAATTCGATTATTCAAAAAAAATTAGTGTGAAGTGGCTATTTGAATGCCAAATGTAAGTAAAAACGCCGGCTCAGGACAGGATTACAAGTGCCTCTATATTTTTTGAAAAATCTCCGCCCGTTTGAAAATAATAACTCAAGGCGAGCTAAACGGAGTTACACACGAGAACTGGTTCCCGACCTATTTCTTCACGTATCTGGAGGGTTTTTGAGAACAACTATTGCAATTTCAGCGCTACCAAAGACAAAATAAATCTGTTTATTGTGGATATGAGCGGCCAATTTACTTACAAATGGACTAAACAGAGAGGTTACCGCACTGACCCTTTGACCTCTTATCGCCTGACAAAAATTTGCCTCAAACTGCTCAAAATCTTTCGCTCCCGTATCCGCCATTATCAATACACGTTCCCGATCATAATCCTCCAAGAAAGATATAAGGTTTTCGGAATCCAGACGGCACAGCGAGTCTTCCTGGAAACATTCAGCAGTGCAATAGGGAGGAACTCTGCCCTAACGATGCAGAAACCGACCTCCATCGTACCAGAAGCTAAAATAAACCTAACAAGTGGGATCAGGTGCTATGTGTGTTATCAACATCTAGACTGTTCGATAGCCACTTCCATTCAAAATATTCGTTCTGTCCAAATTTTTCCGAGAATCTTTTCACAATTTACATCCTTACTTCATCGTTACCCCATGAATTATTCTATTATATATTAGTTGAGTGTTTATTATTATTATTTTATTATTATTTATTTGTTGTTGAGGTCGATCATTTGAATTATTCTATTATAATCAATGTGCGATATAATTAAGGATATTTCCAACCTAGTTCAGCTTCGTAGCTCACTGTGAACGTTCAATGGCTCTCATTCTTCCGTTTTTTTTTTGCCATGGCTGAAATAGCCGAACGGCTTTTCAAATTGTTCTAGATTATTCAAAATCACATAAACTTCAAGAGAGACTTCGCTTTTGAAGTTTCAGCATGCCAGACTTTTTTTAAACTTCCCTTATTTGAGCGGATT
>JARK01001344.1:361-15224 GCA_000688135.1 Ancylostoma ceylanicum
CGCCAGCCCATCCTTATCACACAGTTGGACCCAGCTCCAGGCATTTCCCCACTTTCGGGCGCTGGCGCACCCTTATCACACCGTGGGACCCAACTTCTGGCGCTTCCCCCCCCCCTTTTTGGGCGCCAGCGCACCCTTATCACACCGTGGGACCCAACTTCAGACGTTTCCTTTCTTTTGGGCGCCGGCCTTTCCTTATCACACCGTGGAACCCAACTCCATTTTTTCCTGTCTCCCGCCCTTCTTTTTCCTCCGCTTGTCTCTGGAACATACCCACCCGCATCCTATCTTGTGTATAACCTGATAAACGCAGACCCATAAACACCAACTCTCATTCATTTTCACTGTGGTGTAAATGACTGTTGGTCTTCCAAGCGACGGAAAGTGGACCGAAACACCTGCAGACCAAGGTAAAAATCAAAATTTGCAACCTTTTCGTACATAGGTCGACGCGCTGAACACGATGGTGTAATTCGTTTTTGATGACATTGGCTGGTTCTCGTGCACACACACACATGAACTGCCAATTAAGTAATAGTAGGATAGTGCGGGTATTATATGTGTCTGTCATCAAATAGTAGATCTGAATAAGAGGACGAATAGAATCTGGTTGATGTACAGGGTGCTGAAAAGTGGTGACTATAGAAATCGGTAGTGTAGAACTCATTCCATGCTAGTTCACACCGTATTCGACTCAGATGATCTGACGAAAACAGTGGGGGAATTTAGCCCCGCTCAATCACTGACAATCAAGTTCGCCCGAGGCTCTGACCAAGGCTGCCCTAAGCGAGTTGACTTATGTACGTAACTGTGAGGAGATTAGCAAAACGTGCTCCACAAAATGCTCCATACAACACGTTTCATAGATGTAAAGGCAGCACCCACGGAAACTTTTGGCTGTGAGATCTCAGTATATTTTGGAGAGATGGAGGGTACTCAACATTTCCCTGAAAACAAAACCTCCTATTAGCCCTAGAAATACTGTTTTTAGAAGTTCACAATTGTTTCGCATCCAACAGGTGTGGGCGAGTTGTACCAGCCATGGGATAAGGACCGATAGCAAAAGATTGATAAGGCTGTCTTTTTCACCATGCCGATGTCCGCGAAATCACATATTTTTCCGGACTGCAGCATCCCCACACGGCAGCCAAAGAAATAACCATTAGAAAATTAATATCAGTTAACAAAAGCTTCACTTCAGAATCAAAACATCATGAGATTCTCTAACAGGGAAGGAACGATAAAAAATTAAAGCTAGATTTCTGATGAAAAAGATTCGCAGTTACCGAAAATGAAAAAAATTGTAGAATGAGTCAAATTTGGGTGAAATATAGTTGGGGGGGGGCACCGCAGATAATCGATTTTTGACCTACCGCGCGCGCTCTCTGATCTGTTAGCCGACAGTTACTGTAACAGTCACATCTAGCTGAACTTACGAATTTATTGACTCATCATGACTTATAATAAAGCGCTTACTTTGTGTGTCTGTAAGTGTGTGTGTGTGAAACGAAATTCCCTGATTGGTCAGTGATGATGATTGCGAGGTCTACTGTATGATAGAGACGGGTATGGTGAGGTTCAGAGACTGAACAGAAGCTCAAGAGGGTCTGGAAGGTGAGGATGTGCAGTGCTACGGGTACAACAACGTGATAGGGGTGTGCCGGCGCCAGAAGTAGGCAGGCGCTCGTAGACGGGTAGAACGATGTGTTCAGGGTGCGCCTGCGCCCCAAAAATGGGGGAACGCCTAGGGACGGGTCCGCTGCTGTGATAAGGGTACGCCGGCGCTCAAAGTGGGGGGAGACGGGTCCACCGTTGTGATAAGGGTACGCCGGCGTCCAAAGTGATGGGAGACGGGTCCACCGTTGTGATAAGGGTACGCCGGCGTCCAAGGTGGGGGGGGAGACGGGTCCAGCGTTGTGATAAGGGTGCGCCGGCGTCCTAAAGTGGATAAACGCCTGCGAACAGGTCGACAGGTGGAGAAGAGGTGCGCCGATGCAATGAAGCGAAAAATTACTCTTAATCAGGTTATCTTTGTTCCAGTTGCCCTCTGGCACCATCTGTGCTCTGCAGTGAGAAAGTACTAAAGGCCCGGCCTAAGCGTTGACTATTATACCACCCATACCATACCATTCTGCCCACTCACCTCCCCTCCTGCGTGTTCTGCCTTCATTTATGTCTGTACGCACCGCACCCCTACTCTTTTATATGTTCAAGCTGATTGTTATCAATGGATCACTCACAACAAACAAAGAATGATAAACCATTCCCCGTGGTCATTCCAAGTTGAATCGGTTACATGTAGCTACAATTAGCTAATTCACTTAAAAGAATGATGAAATTGCTCTAACAGACGCAAGCGGTCCTCTTTGACCAGTCCTTTTTTATGGGGAGGGCATTCAGAGGGAACGGAGCAGAAATTGGCATGATCACAATTCTACTAGAACGGATGCGGAGTAAACTCATGCGAGCGAAGCGAGCATAGGGAAAAGTCTGGAAGTCCGACGTCAGCCGGACGGCCAGACTGGTTCAAGGTATTCGAAGGAGAGTGGTGGCCCTAAAGAGGGCCTTTGGGTTATGAAGCCCCCTAGGAAAGGGGGTACTTCGCGGCAATCTGCCTCCACAATTCGTAGAGGAGATTCTCGCTGTTGAACTGCCACTTCCAAAGAACTTCGTAGAAATGGTCGTCCCACAACTCTCCTTTCAGTCCGTGGCGGGAGCGGATCTTAGCCTTCAAGTGGGACCAGGTGTTTTCGATCCGTTGCGTATGCACTCCTGTGACCGGATCCACGAAGTTTACGAAGTGGTTGACAGTTTCGTATATGTAGCCGCGGTTCGTGAGGCTGCTGTAACCTCTCCACATTTCGGTGCGGATGACACCTCCCGGTATCACATGCCTCTGGATGATGGCATCGAGATTTGCAGCGCTGTGATCATCCGTGACCTCCACGAAAACTTTGTCTTTGTCCCGTCCTGGATACCTCCAACGAGCCAGTCCCTGCTAACGATGCGGCCCACATTGTTCTTGCGAACAATGTGCGTTTCGTCGACCTGCACCACTGTGTTAGGTCCTTCGATCCGCGTCAAGTTCGTGGTGTAGTAGTCGACAAGTACATCGCGGGACTGCGTCCACTGGACGATGCTCTTCTCGTCGACCTCCAACGTTCACCCCATTTCTTTCACCAGTCCAAGGTCGTAGGCGAAGAGGTACCTGGCCAGGAATATCTTCTTGCGATCGCCACTCAACGTTTTGAAGAAAGTTCCTTTCAGGTATTCAACCTTAAAGGGAATTCCGGGCTGGCGACACTGGCACTTGAAGCATTCGAACTTCATTCGTACGTCGTCACCGGTCCCAGTCGCCTTCTTCGTCACGGATTTCCGCAGTTGGGGCAGGGTCGCTCTTTCCATAGCAATCCGCGGTCCGCCAGCCATTCGTCGAACTTCTCCTTGGTCTTCGCCGCGAGCTCCGGCCACGTCGAAATCAGCGTGAAGTCACGAAGAGCCATTTTGCTGTCAAAATCGAATAGAATATGGGTATATACGCTTGATCTACCTGTTTTCATCTCTGATCAAGATTATGCGCGTGGTAGGTCAAAAATCGATTATCTGCAGTGCCCCCCCCCCCACTTCCTTTTCACCCAAATTTGTATGATTCTGACAGCACAGTGAAAGAATTGCTTTCAGAAGTGCGGTGGTTTGGTGGATAGATCAGTTGACAATCAATCGTTCTCGCGCCCCAAAAAAGATTTCGGTGCTCTGGTGCTGCCGAATGCAGCTGCAGAAACGCGTCTAATCAGCTGAGAAACAACTCAGCCGGATCCTAGGCAATCTTCTTGTAGGTTGGGAAAATGACGCTTCCAGTGCAGCTTGTACTGCGATAGTTTTCCTCAAGTCCAGGGTTTCTTAAAACTTCCAGAATATTCGCAAAGAAATTTTCTGAGGGTGCTGCCTTTAACGTCAGGACTATTTGGGATTAACGTCATGCCCACACCGCCATACAATGAGCTCAGTAAATTTTTGCCACATTTTTGATACGACACATCCGTAAAAGATAGAATTATGACCTGCTTTGCTTTTGATCTTTGGCTTTGTCTCGCACTATTTTTAGCAGAACCTAGTAGAACATCGCAAGATAATCGCAAGATTTCAAAGAAGTCTTAATTTTTTATAAGGTGATACTTTTCGCGTTTATCCCGAGCGATTTCGAACAAATTCTCGGTGAATTTTGAAGGAATTCGTTGGAGGGGCTAGCAGAAAAATCCAGCGTTCTGAACATATCTTTAAAGAAACACTGGATGAAAACAAAAATGTTGCGAAGATGCCGAAATTCCCCGCAGATTTTAAATATTAACAAATATTTCTGGGTTTTGAAAAACATCCCAAAGAGAAAAATTCAAAATCTCGAAAAGTCATCTACAAGTCTCCAAGAAATCGCGAGTTTTCCTGAAGCAATCCTTTTTTTCTTTTTTTTTTTTGAACAATGTCTGAATTATTCTGGTTTAATTTTGTTTTGAAAAATAACAAGTTTGAAAACCCCCTAATGTTGTTTTGATGCATCACAATCAATTGCGTCAAACCGCAAGGACAACAACCATCAGTACAGGGACACTGAATATATAAGAAAAAATTTCACCAGTAAATTAAGGACTACAGGGTGACCCAAAAGTCTTTGGTCGTTATTCAAATGATGTAAAAACGCTGGGCAAACAGGGAAATACCAAAGTCTCCATGGTAGTTCATCGACAGAACAGACAACAAAAATATACAATTAAGATCTCGAAAGAACCTCTCCTGAGGGAGCAGCAGGGGCGGGTACGCTTCATGGCAGAATCGCACGTGGACATTAGCACATCATCGCTGGTTTCGTCCCGGGCTCTCTTTAATGCGGCTTTCAGGGCAGTGACTAAAGAGTAGGATTTGAATTTTCTTGAGACCTTGACTTCCAAGATACCTAGCCCTGTGGATTTATGTCGGGAGAAGAAGGAGGCCATTCCAATGCGACAATGAAGTCGTCGAGGTGATCGCGCATGCTATTTTTGGGCTAACTTGGAAGTGTGGTCTGGTGCGCCGTTCTGTTGGAAAATCCAGGGACTTCAGAACCTTCTCGACGTAGACGTGTGCATTTATCTTTACTCCAGAATCGAGAAAAAAAAACAAGAGATGCCTTCCCAGTAAACGTCATTGCAACCCACACCGTAACTTGGTCCGGATACTGAGATCTTTCCGAAACCCGACCAGACGCGTTTGCAGAACTCACATTCGAAGGTCCGATGACCTGAGACGTGTCCCAGCCCACTATCACTTCCAATTGTGGCCAGAAGGGGGACCTTCACCTATGGCGAAGAGGATAAGATGGGTCAGAACGCAGCCAAGGATCCAATAAAAGGGCGCAGAAATATGCAGTGATTGGAGCAATGCAAGTTTACTTGGGACGCGCAATTGTGGCTTAAATTCTCAAGACACTGCATGCACTTTGAGAAAACTTTAAGCCCTGGTATGGTCGGTTGATGCCTTGCGAGAAAACGTTTCAACAAAATTGGTGTTGATTTGCGACAAAATTACGCTTAAACCAACAATATCGCTTTTAATTCGAAAAAGTAAGCCTTGTGCAGTAATCAGACGGGTTACCAACGTCATTGAGGACTTGATGGTAGTAAGAATTTTCCATACAGGGTAAGACCACAGAAGAACAATTGAAGATGGCTGAGAATTTGCCTCGTCTGTCCCACTCTCGCGTCTGACACTCTTCCAATGCGTGCTGTCTCGCAAACCCCCCTAAGCTACACTGGCATTTGTCTCAGGCGCGCTTTTTCAGCCCTGCATGGAAGGAAGTATCAAGTGCTACATCAGGAATCTTGTGGGCTCGGCAGCTGACAACTGTGCAACACCTGACTTTTTGAATTGAAAGAGATGGTCATTGAAAAATCGTCCTCAGGCATGACCCGTTTTCTAGGCCAATTTTAGAGAAGTCCATTTGCTGTATTCACCGCTGTACCCAAGAAATTGCCACAAGTCAAGTAGACAACTGCGCAAACCACCATTTTCCCAAATTGATGAGAAATTTTAAAGGAAGCAAACCCCCGTCTGGGCTTCAAACATCGGTTTTTGCATGTATTTTTGATGACATTTTTCGTTCTTGATCTCGTTTTGTGAAATGTGTGAGAGTTTCATGGAGAACATCACTGACAACTGCGCGATATACACTCCTGTGAGACTACGGAAATATTCTGCGAAAAGCGAACTATGATTCTTTCCGTGCTGATGTGAGCTCAGCGTCGGTTGCAACAAGAAACCAGGAAACTCTGAATATTTTCCCCGCAGTGGATCCGCGGTACGCCCGAGGTGGAGCCTCGGTTCGCCACCTCAGGTATGTGCAAGTCCACCATGGATGTACTGCGGCGCCACCGTGGGCATGTGCGGAACCACCGCTGGCAGCGTGCAAATGAAATACATGCCTTCCCCACCTTATCGAACGCACGGTGTTAACGAAACCATAACAAATGAATGAATTATAGCTTCACTTTATTCACTTCACTTTACTATAGGGCAATTTATACCAGATGCGACTCGCGTGCGACTATTAGGCGCACGCATACATTTGCGAAAGATTTTCGATGAAGACCGGTCAACGCGGCATGAAATTCTCAATGAAAATAAAGCGCGGCCATCGCGGGGCCGCAAGCGCGTGCTACTGCTATGCGACTGCGATGCGACTGATCCCTATTCTTCATCATATAGACGCACGCGCGTCAGTCGCACGCATCCAGTATAAATTGCCCTATATAATCACTTCGCGGACTCCTAAAAGCTCTTCCGTAGTAAGGAACCGATATGTAAAAACACTGTAAATCATCAACAAGCTCTTCAATAAAAGGGAAACAAATGAGGTTTGAATCAGCAAATTCGAAGGTGAGGTGGGATGGAGATGGCAAGGAATAGATAACATGGCAAACAAGGTGGAATAATACATCAAAGGAATTAATCAGCACATAAAGAGCGAGGTTGGATGGAAATGGCAAGAAATGAATAAAATGGCGAATATGGGGGCGTGGAGGCAACACAACAAAAAAAACCAGATGCGAAACATACAACACAGAATTCTTCACCTTCAGAAGCTGAAAAAGCATTTCATGCATGAAATATAATAAAACAGAAATAAACAAACAAAGTATGGCAGACGCGTGGCGACATCTGATTTTTCATCGACACCTGGGGTGGTATGCACGAAAGTTCCGGCTCAGGAAGGCTTCCGCGCGAAGAACCGGAACGGAAGTTCCGCTCCCGGAGGTTCCCACGGCAAAGCCTTCCTGCAGGAACCTTCCTGCTTGACTGATCGGTACCTGACTGTTGTTTATTACGTGTGTTTTCGATGGATGAACGCGATATCATTTCATTTTGACTCGTGATTCAAAACATGTAGTAAGCTAGGTGCGGTCGTCGAACAAGGAGATGAGGAACTGAACAAAGCTGGAAATATCTGGATTTAGGGCAATTTATGCTAGATGCGTGCGCCAAAGCATCTACTTGCTGAGGCTCTCCATGGAGAGCGATCAAGGCGGTTTTTAGTTTCAAACGTTATTTCCACTAATGAATAGATTCCGTGATCTCGCTTGATCTACCGGGGGAATTTTCAAAAAAAAATCCCAAGTTATTGCGTTCCATATTTAATTACCAGTATACTAATACAAACGGATTATTCGGTAATCCGTTTCTTCCACAGTATTGGCCAAAACGTTGTAATTGGTAAAAAGTCAATTCTGATCAAATCAGTTAGTTCGAAAAGGCGTTTCTGTTAAGAGAAGAACTGTCACGTGGTAATTCCTCTTGCATAGTTTAGATCCGATTTGATGATGTGCATTTACATCAATATATAATTCTGTAATGGAAAAGCGGAAAATGTTCTATGGAGTAACCTATGTACAATTCTCCCCATCAATTTTTCTAGATTCATTGCAGGTTGCAAAGTAGTTCTTGTAATCTTAACGATCCACACTGTTGGAATATATCCTGACAGAAGGTATACTATACTACAGGGTGACAACAAAGTCTTTGGCCAAAAATTCCACAGAAATTTTTCCTGGGAACTTTGGCAAACAATTAGTGGCAATGCTATTGGTTGTGTTGCATACGGTGCTGCCAACATATATTTACTTTTTGACACAGTGATAAAGTCTTTGAGTACTGTGATAGATTTTTTCAAAATTGAGTATCTCCTACGTCTTCTGAGCAATGGTATTGGCTGGAATTTTTTTGAAAAGAATTATCCAAAATGGCTACATTCCACCGCATTGATGTAACTCTCTCCTGCAAAGGAGAACCAACATGAAAAATGTTGCGAGTAATGCTCAACTAGTCCTCTAAATTCCACCAAAAGCACAGATTTCCGCGGCTAAGATGCCGGCAGCTGGGGTGTATTTAGTCCTGAAAGTGGTGGGCTTGCCGTCACCGGGGCCGTCCGATGAGGTCTGCCATGATTTCTCGCCGGAAAATTTTGGAAGAGAACACACTAAAAGGCAATAACTTTTTGGAAATGACCTTAAATGGAGACAGTTTCATTGCTGGCAATATATCCTATTTTTGTCCTTCTTTTGGAGCAAAAACCAGGTGTTCCTCTGTTGCACAGTTTCCGCGAAAACAGAGAGGTAAAGTGAGTGCTCAAGTGTGTGTGTGTGTGTGTGTGTGTGTGTGTGTGTGTGTGTGTGTGTGTGTGTGTGTGTGTGTGTGTGTGTTTGAATACAAGTTTAACTTCACTGCATCAGTGGGAATGCACATGGTCCTTGCAGGCTACGATTTCTATGAGATTATGCGCTCCTAATTAACTGACATCTTTTTTATCCGGGAACCGGATTTTTTTAAGGTGAACATCTCCTGATTTCAGATATGGTAAGATGGTGTCGTCCCGGAGCCTCATTACGTATAAGTTTCTTCGTTTCGTAGATTTTGTGGACTCCTGTTTTCAATCTTTATTGGCGAGATTTCGGTGTTTAACGCTTTCGTCAGGCCATGCTAGACTATGCAGATGACAAACAGGTGAGCAAGCGAGTCAGTAGAAAATGAACAAAAAAGAAGAATCCCCTGATTCTCTTTTTTTTTCTTTCTTGAATCTCGCTCTACGGACATCGACGTAGATCCTGTTCTAATTGAACCAATGGATCAGCTCGAACTATTTATGCTCATCATTTGCAATTCTGAATCATATTATGGCAATTGTGACGTCATAGTAATGTTTTCATAGAGTTTTGGAGAATACGATTCCATGCTGAAATTATCCTACACAGCTCCAAGCCAATCAAGTACGTGTAATTTGGAAGCACTTCCAAGTAGCTCACTCTTCGAATGGAAAAACATCTTCACCTTGACTAGGATCCATTTCAGCAAACGAGTTCGCAAGATCAGATTTGTGACGGACTGGAGTTTGAGTTGGAGAAGGAAGGGCAGAATTATCTCTAAATATAACAATATTAGTGGAACAAAAATTAGCAAAAGCATGACCACCTAATCACCTGTAGCCCGCTCCATAAATGAAGACATGGTCAACAGTGGAGCCTTCTTCGCAGTTTGAAGAACAGGATTCTTCTTGAAAAGTTACTCAGATTCCGTGAAAAAAGAAATCAGCAAAAAAATTCTTCAATTGCTTCAACACTGAGATCACAGAAAAGTGTGCAGAAATGTTATTCAAATAAGGTTTGTTGCATAGACTTTTTTTGCAAACCATTAGAATTAACGCCTCGAGAAGGCCAGAAATCTGTCTCTACTCAAGAATGGAAATAGCGGAAAACTTGCTCCTAATAAAACCCCAACCTATCCTGGATTTCCGNGGGGACTTGAGCTCACTCAAATCCGCATGCCCTAATCTTGTGCGGTCTGGTCAAAGGAGTTCCTGAGACAGGCTTTAGAAAACGGGGAAAATGTTGTTAGAAGAAAGTTCTGCAAAAATGCTCACATGAAGTTCCTGCGGGTCAGACACAAGATTTCGTGTTAGATAAGCTTGCCCTAGCTCAACGAGGGAAATCGTTTCCTCACGGCTTTGACGTGCCAAAAACGACGCTGAACAGGAAAACGTTTCTA
Source organism: Ancylostoma ceylanicum (assembly GCA_000688135.1). Taxonomy (NCBI): domain Eukaryota; kingdom Metazoa; phylum Nematoda; class Chromadorea; order Rhabditida; family Ancylostomatidae; genus Ancylostoma; species Ancylostoma ceylanicum. The sequence goes on from JARK01001344.1 coordinate 10,427, forward strand.
CATGATGTCACAGATTTGATGCTATGGCAGGCTAGACAGGATACTATTCAAACATGTTAGTGGGCATGAGACTTCAAACCTACGTCTTCTTCGAGGAAGTGAAAGTGGATAAACGTGATTTCAACCTGTATATGTAAAAGTGAAAGTTTGTATGTACGTATGTAACGAATAGAAATAGCGAAGAATGAAAGCTAATGAGTAGAAGGCCTAGAAATTCAGTAATGAACAAAAGCTCAAGAAATGATTCCATTTAGACAACACTGCTTGCAAACATTCCATGCATCAGTGCAAAGGATAATCATCTTACTTCTTCCTAATTGGCACTTCATGTGTGTGTATGTGTGTGTGTGTGTGTGTGTGTGTGTGTGTGTGTGTGTGTGTGTGTGTNCGCCGGGTATATACCTATCGGCCATTCCGGAACTTTCGTGCATACCACCCCTGGTTGGTAATTGCAAGTGGCTCATGCAACATAACTCGCGCGTCGTCCGGCATTGTTTGCTGCTCTGTTTGCCAAGCTGTGCGGCGTCCAGGGTAGTTCCTTCAGGATTCTTTTCTAAAAAGGGTGTAGTGGTGTAAGATTCACAATCGCCAATGAAAGGAGAAACTTACATTGAACTGAGTACGGCGTCTATCTTTACAGAGTACTCCAATCATTGCTGTTGCCCAGCAATGTGAAGAACGAAGTTTAAAAAATGAGTTCGCACGGTGTACTTTCAAACTGTTTTCGTATAACATCCCACTTACTTTTGAGTGAAGAACGAAATGCAACTGGAATCCTTATAAGGTCATCGGTAGTGATGTCTCGTTGCCACGCAGTGAGTTTCCTGAGGGCGTCCTTGTCGACGACTAGCTAAAGAGGAAGCACTGTGCTATGAGGACAACTCAGATGAAACATCACCCACCTTATCGAGGACCCATCTTATGAAGGCTCTAACCTTCATGTCATCGCTGTTTGCGACATCGATGGTGCCTCGGAATTCTTGGTATTCGTAGATGAAGTCAATCGAATTTGTGAGAAGTAAAGATTAGAATCCGAAATATATGCGGTGTCACGCTACCACTAGAAGCGATAACTCACTGAATCGTCCGATGCTGATTTTGGAACAGTCTCGTAAGACCATGAAATACGATGAATAAGGGCGCTTATATGAATCCTAACCAGCAGTTCGGCTCCAGTTAGTGCCTCTATCACAGCCCTCTGATCAGCAGTTGTGGAGGTACTTGAGGTCACTCAAATCCGCATGCCATAATCTTGTGCGGTCTGGTCAAAGGAGTTCCCGAATTAGGCTTTAGAGAACGGGGAAATGTTGTTAGAAGAAAGTTCTGCAAAAATGCTTACATGAAGTTTGTGCGGGTCAGACACATGATTTCGTGATAGATAAGCTTTCCCTAGCTCAACGAGGGAAATCGTTTCCTCATGGCTTTGACGTGCCAAAAATGACGCTGAACAGGAAGACGTTTCTACATGATGTCACAGATTTGATGCTATGGCAGGCTAGACAGGATACTAGTCAAACATGTTATTGGGCATGAAACTTCAAACCTACGTCTTCTTCGAGGAAGCGAAAGTGGATAAACGTGATTTCAACCTGTGTGTGTAAAAGTGAAAGTTTGTATGTACGTATGTAACGAATAGAAATCGCGAAGAATGAACCGCTAATGAGTAGAAGGCCTAGAAGTTCAGAAATGAACAAAAGCTCAAGAGATGATTTCATTTAGACAACACTGCTTGCAAACATTCCATGCATCAGTGCAAAGAATAATCATGTTTCTTAAAATTCAACCTGCGGTTGCAAGCTTTCCAGGTGCTGCCTAAGTATTTTCATGAGAACTTGGTAAACTTACGAAAATCCCAAATAGTCAATAACTGTCGGAAATCAGGTGAATTGCACAGATCGTCAGGATGAGTGTCCTGATGTTATACACCTTAGCACACAATTTGTTAAACAGTTTTGAGCATGAGCTTTACTGAACGAATATCCGCCGTTGGCAGCCCACGTCAGCTATTCTTTGATGGAGCGCAACTGCTGGTGGCTTCTGGAATTGCCGCAGAGGCGCAGGAAGGTGCGAAAGAATGTGCAAAGAAATGTGGGTTTCTAAGGCGGCGCAACCATCATTCAAGACATCGTTAAGATAAAGCGGCCTAAATCTGGAGGCTTTGGCGATGTGTACAAGGGGTGCTGGCTGCAATATCCAAGGAAGGAACAGAGAAATTTCAAAGTCCGATACTGGGCGGGGATCACTTCGAAAGCAAAAAAGGTGACGGAGGATGCCAACAGTTCGGAGGACAATCGAGGAGAGGAAGCTGGTTCCGGAAAGAAGGAAGACGAAAGAGGAGAAGCTAATTCAAAAATTCACGCTCCAAAAAGTCGCGTTGAAAACGACAGCATTACTAGAAAGGACTTTCCAAGAGACCATTTCTCCGCATATTCTTTGGCCAGTCAGTCGTAAAGTGATGTGACCACTTCAATAAAAGCTTGGAAATTTAATACCAAAGTAGCTAAGAAACACGGTAAATATTAGTGATCACACATCAAGCGATAATGTATAAAAGAACGCACCTTTAAGAGAAGAATAAAAGGCAAAAAAAAAGTTCCATAAAAACATTACTTTTGAAATGGTTCCTGGCAATGCTGGCGCATTTTTGTCATAGGAGGTAGGCTCGCCTGGGATCCATATCTGCACAATCTTTTCCTCTCCTCCAATTAATCCTCTCTCCCTGCAGAAAAAAAAAAGAATTTGGAATTTGTTATAAGCTCAAGCCCCCAAACTAGAATAGTTGAGAACAGTTGAATGATTCGCATTCTTTGAAAGTTTTGAAAAGGGCTTAATTGTCATCATAAAAGAAACAATGAAGCGAAAGAAGTTGAGCGGTTTCCAGTTGTTTAAATTCAAATGGCAAAGTCAACAAGCAGATCCATGTGTGGATCCACCGTATGACATGTGCGCGTTCACCGCGGAAAGCCAAGTTATTGCGGATCCACCGCGGGCATGTGCGAGTCCACAGTGAGCGGGCATAGCGCGGGAGTGACGTCAGTCACGGGAGTCCACCGCGGCATATGCGGATTTATCGCGGGCAACTGCGGATCCACGCGGATCGACCTCGTACCGCGGGTCCACCGCGGGCAGAAAGTTCAGAGCTGGTGCAACTCTCCGGCACTTCGTTGTCTCCGGCACTCCGTTGGAGGAACGTTCTTTCCTTTATTTTCTAAGTAGTATTGAAGCTGTTTCTACTCAGAAATTCAGGCGTTTGGAGCGCCGGTGAACCCGCCCACTTTCAGATCATGCAAGCTTCTAGCAGGTTGTCCCGGCTGGAGCAGGAATAGTTGCTAAAGGTGCTGATGGAGCAGCAAAACCTGCTGTGAAGGCAAACCCTGTTTTTTTTTTCCACATTGCCGCGTGGCAACCGAGGTGAATATAAGCCGGCAGGTAGCTTTGAAAACTTGATCTTATTTCCGCTGTGGTGGAGACCAGACGAGCCTTACGGGACTTGTCTGGCCAACTGAGGTTGAAACAGTGGCCCAGTGTAACGAGTGGCCAGAGGATGATGCATGGGATGCGGTCGCGTGCCGGAGCGGCGCGGGCGGGTAGATCCGTCTTGCCACAACCATCTGGCTCGTAGAATGCTGGCTCTGCAAGCGCATACACGTCCGAGAAAATCATTTTTGTAGTACTTCTGTAGCCATAGGTTGCCATACGGGCCCGTTGTGTGGTAGATTGAAAATTGTTTCGATGCAATTGAACATAAAACTAATTTTGAAGTAATACATCTTTAGTTATGTTTGTTAGGCGCACCTATTAAAGACGGCTAGTACTAGCGCTGCTGGATGGCCTGCCCCGCTCCTGACATCCCACTGCAGGATCACGGCAGGTCACATGCAGGATAAAGCGCGACAAACGGCGGAATAGGCGCGCCAACCCCGCCCACGTTTGCATTCATCCCGCAGGTCTTATTCCGCGAGAAACGTTGTGGGCCGCTGCTCTAAACCTCTGAGTGTCTGAGTGTGCAATCCATCATGTGTAGAGCTTCCAGTACTAGTACTCGACATCATTAACATTCACGAACCCTCTCTGATCTTTGGCGAAACTATGATAGTGGAACAACCTTCACTTTTCCGACCCAGACAACTTTCACTTTTTTTGGCCCTCATTGCACCCCTATCGGAGACATGCTAGCAATCTTAGCTAGGAAGGGGTGATTCTATAATATTTGCTGTCTTACTGATCCGTCGAAGAAAAATTCTTTTAATCGGGCCATACCATCTGGAGATAGTGCCCACCGGTGAAGCGGCGCACCAATACTCTCAAACGTTCCTATCGCCGGTTTTCGCATTTGCGGACAACAAGCAGCACTTCTGACGCTTGTATGGCTACGAGCGAAGACGCATACGAGTGATTCTCCAAACGGTCTCACGATGCAAGTTCAATTCCTTGGTCGAAGATCCCATTGATTGAGATGGGTTTCCAACGCGTCTCTTACGAATTTTCTCGATATTTTCCAGGATATTTCGAGTTTTGGGGCGTTCTGATCCTGCCTGTCTTTCTGTAACGAGTCAGTGTGAACTCCACCGTTGACTGAGAGAGCTTCAGAACATTGGCGATTCGCGAGGTGGAATATCTCCTGCTATGCAGCCGTACGATTGAAGCTCGTTCAATGTCGGGCAACACGCCTATATGACAACTCTTAAGTGGGGTTTCTTTAAGAAATAATAGAAAACAACCCATTTATTATTTTAGAAGAGAAACTGAAATGAACAGTACTTCTTTGCGCTATCTTCTTTACCGGCAAAGACTTTTG
>JARK01001344.1:22340-48012 GCA_000688135.1 Ancylostoma ceylanicum
ATGCGCCTCTTCTAGCGGTATGAATATAATAAATTGTCTCCTAGCTATTTTTGAACCTATTTTGCGGAACGATGCCCATAACAACTTGTTGAGGGGTCAAGCGTCCGATGGGAATTCTCCATGGGGGGGAGTCATATGGGAGGGGGTGGGGATGGGAAGAGCAGGGCGTCGTATTAGAGGGTGGGGTATGTGAAGTAGAGAGCTCAGTCGACCAATGAATGTAACGTGAAACTTATGACTGGTTTTGGAAGTGAACCATCGTAATAAGTGACGGTTCGCCTGTACTAGCAAGAAGAATCACGCTATTTCATGATGAAACAGGAATGACTGGTGCACATGCGAGAGCTCGCCTTCAGTGCTGGCATTTGTCGCGCCCATGGGTTCGATTCACGGCACCGTCAAAAGATTTTTGCGCTAAGTGCTTCATGTTGATTGCCCCTGTTCCCTGCCCAATATCCGGCACAAGGAACTTCTTTGGAATTCTTCCTGGTTTAAAAACTTTTTCTAAATACCTTTTCAGCGAAGAAATCGTTTGCCACTGTGATAATCAGACAGCGATAGCTATGCTGAGTAAAGGGAGCACAAAGCCAGGAGTCTTGTTTCCAGAGGCGAGAATCACGCAGCGGTTGTACACGACGCCTTCTCGGCATGGGCCCAAAGTGGTAGTCTAAAAGCCTTGGATGGTGGGCTCCTCCTCCGTTCCTGATCTCCGAAACTTCAATGTGGGCTAGAGAAAATAAAATTAGTGGTATTCTAGGATTTCGCATCTAGATGTCACACATATTTTTCCCTTTTCTCAGAGAGAGAGAAGGCTGAATACCGCAAATAAAGCAATCCACTACATTTCCTGCAGGCTCTCCAGTTCTTAAGCGAAGCATTCCATCGTCCACTTTTGGAAAAGCCTCTCGCTTTCAACCTTGCGCCTCAATCTCATTTTGGCCCCCTCTCGTGTTTTACCATTTCCATTTGGTCAGTGAAATTCAAAACAGAACTTTTGCCGTTCTGTCGGGGCAAAAGTGAGGTTTTGAATCTCGCTGAACGCGAGCAGAAGCATCGCATCCGCTTTGGCGGGTAAGGGGCGGGACTGAGCCATGCTTCGAGCGGGATCAAGGAATATGCCATTTCGGCCGTTCCGACGGCTCAATTTCCTTCCTCCCACCCAGTTTTTAAAGAAATTCAGAGTTTTGGATAGGCTTACTGCCTAGGATCGTATCGACAGGCTAGGCTTGGAGATATGTAACATATCAGTTGGGCATCGCGTCAATATCTGGAGGCATATCCGCGGGATAGGTCAGCGATCCGAAGACATACCTGCATATGCCATTTGCTACATACCTGCATATGCCCTGCAGGTAAATCCGTGGGTAGGCCATTGATCCATGGGCATATTTCGGAGATACAGGACCAGGACCTTGGGATACCACCTGGTGGCACATTCACGTTTCTCTGACCCGTTGCCCAGCGTTTATAAGGAGATCCGGCGTACGTACCGTTACGTTCACGTACCGGGAACCAGAGTGGACCATCAGTCGGAGATAGGACAACGGCAGTGCATGAGGACGTCGACAAAATAATAAATTGGGCGCTGCAGACCAACACAGTACTGGCGGCTGAAGGTGCGGGCATGGTTATGCTAGCGTTCCTGGGATTTCTCAGAGTCAGCGAGTTGAGACACATGAGACACAGTTTCGACCTTGTCTGTGAAAGCAGTGACCACTGTCTTTACGAATTTGATAGAGAAATACTCTTCAATGGGGCTGAAATGGATCTATGTATTCAAATACGACACACAAACAAAACTGTGGGTTCCATAGAAATACGAAACAATCCCGTGGAAGTGAAATGTTCGAAACCGACGTTGTTCTTCACAAGAGACACCGTGCCCCACCATGGTGAGGTGTCATGAAGCAGGGTCATGTAGCAACGATACATCTATGCTCCAATCTCGGGACATTTCAAACTATACCGGAGCTACAGCATTCAGCTAAATACCTTGGATATTCAGGATGCGATACGTCATGTGGCGGACTGGCCTGTGGTTGCTTCTCCCCAATACATGCGTGTTCATTCTACAGAGTAGTGCACGTTCCTCGAAACGAAGAAGTTTATGAAGTCATTGTTTGCCTTGACTGGAAATCTAGTATGAGCATCCATGTACAGGTCACACTATACAATAAGGTCATATCAAAAAGCATTGTTTTCTTTTATTTGTTTAGAAAAGACAATTCCTTTTTGGGAGTAATGAATTGCGCAAATAGTTGACGGGAAAGCCTAAAGAAAAATGAGATTGCTGGCGACACTCTGTAGCGCGGCGTGATGGGAGCCCCAGAAGGTGAGAAACCAGCGAGCCTACGGGCCGAGGCTAGCTAGCTATAGCTCTCAGTCTGAAAGATCAATTGACGCACTACAGAGTGGTCCAGTTTTGTACATGGGTGGCTAGACAGCTATACATCAACATCTACGTCTATAGAATTTGCTTAGCTTAGGATGAGAAGTTGCCGGATTGCAGGGAGATAGTAAAATTGAGAAGAGATGGGCAAAAAGAAGTTCTGATAATGTAAAGTAAAATTGAGAAGAGATGGGCAAAAAGAAGTTCTGATAATGTAACAACATGTAAACTGGATCACTCAATCAATTGTCGAGCCTTCAAGAGACGAACTAAATGTAGCTGAAACGCTGAAGCCGTTCTGTATTTGAACATCGTCGTGTTGTAGCGAAACTTGTCCTAAGCTGGAATACAGTTACTTGTTTGCCACGTGGGACTTTTCTTGTGGATACGAGTTTTCTTTAAAACTCTTTATTAGCTCCAAAGGCCTCGATAGAGGACACCAACATCCCTTCTACACCATGTAGATGACAAGAATGACAACAAAACGGAGATTAACTTTTGATAAAGCCTCGACCATAAACAAAACAAGCCATACTTCAATGAAACTTATTTCACTCATACTAAAATCTGATCACAATTAGTTTTCGTCGACACGTGTCTAAACTACTCCACAGTGTCTAAACTCTGTAAAGGAAGGAATTTTTATAAGCACTAGTACGAGCATATTTGATACGAACCTTGAATGCATGGCCTCTAGTTTCATTATTGAGAAAGACATTTCGAGAAGATCAGAAATGTTAAGTTCCATTTCACCATTAGTCACCTTATGCATAAGTGTGATGTCCGATACCAGCCTGCGGTCTTTCAGTGACAAGGTCCCTGGTTTCTGGAGCCGTTCAGTATAAGAAATCCTTAACCTGCCTATTCTTGCGAAAATTGTGTAAATGAAAGACTTTTGAACATGCTCTACTTTATTCACCAATGAAAGCTTTTAAGGTGATCAAATGGCTGAACAATAAACTAAAATTGGTCGAACATATGTTGCAAGAAGTTTGAAAGGATAGCGGAATTTCTCGTATTGAAGGCATTCAAGATAAAATTGGAGCGACATTGTGCCTTGTGAGTTATGTCCTTGATATAGTTGCTAAAGTCTAACATATTGCTGTAGACCAATCCTGGTTCACGAACTTCGTTTGCAATAGTGAGCTCTATTCCATCCAACATAAAAGTTGGTGGATGTTCCCAAGTGCCATGGTTAGCATCTTCTCTTTAGATATGTCTAGATTCTATTTCTGGACCATGCAGCTACGGCATCGATGGCCTGTTGTAAAAGTTCAGCATTATTTATACTGTAAATTCTGCAATCATCCACGTAAATAGAGCAGAAAACACTTGGAAGTAAAGCTTTAGGGAGATCATTGATGTACATGAGAAATAGCAGTGGACACAGGACACAGGAATGTTCCTTGAGGGGCTCCGAGAAAACGAAACAAGCATCCAAATACACCAACAGCTCGTATTTTCTCAAGCAGTATAGGTTTGGAAACAGAGTCAAAAGCCTTGCGATAATCCAGGTAACAAACTGAAATAGAAGTCTCCTTGTCTAGCTCCCTCTGCCAAACTGGGATCGTTGAAAGCAGTGCTGATGTTGTCGATAGTTCGGACAGAAATCCATGCTGGTGTTCGGAAAGTACCCCGCTGCCAATGAAGAATTTAGTTATGCAACAGCAGATAATTCGCTCCATAACCTTACTTGTGGAATATGTCAAGCAAATTGGACGATAGTCTCTAACCCTGTTACACCTTTTTTATGAATTGGTCGCACCAATCCCAGCCTCCAGATGCTTGGAATTTCACCAAGTAGCAAAAATTTGTTGAATAACAAAGTAAGAGGAGTAACCAAACCAAGTGCGGCTCTTCTCAAAAACGAATATGGAATCTCGTCCGGAGAAGTAGAATACCTCGCAGGCAATTTACGCAAAGTATCGTAAACAGCTGATATCAACCCAATCTAGTAAGAGCTCATTCTGACTACCAATGTCAGTGGTTTCATGCTGCACGAGCTTGTAAACGCTTTTGAAGTAGTCAGCGAAAAAATAGACTCTTTCAACATTCAACCTTCTCTTTCAATAATGGCTAGCACTCTTCTTATCACCGAAGAGCCGAGCTCGTCAATGCCTATTACGTTCGAGATGGAACGTAAATCCTTTGCCGATTCTTGGCTATGGCGATGAATGTGCTGTTGCTAGCCATCTTGGCACTATTTCACTTTCAAGAACCCAAAATCTGTTGTGGGCGCTGAGACTGTTAGGCTTGTCTCGTCCGTATGCGCGATAAACACGGTGTTCAGCGGAATGTTTATTATTGTACAAAGGATAGAGAGAGCAAGGTGAGAAGTGAGTACCTGTTACGGCTTACAGCATCATTCTGACTGGTAAGTATCATGACAAGCATAATGCGGGTCAGCCCCGGCCCCTCCACATCAGGTACGATATGACTGACGGTTAAGGATACAGCGAGGATCATCGATTCGTCAGTGATAAAATCTTTAAAAAAAATCGGCTGAAACTTTGCATAGAGGGGTTATTTGAGGTGCTGAAGGAGAATATCGCATTCATTTTCTACTGTAACCCCATTTTTGTAGGGTTACGGTAGGTATACTATACGCATCTCACAAAATATGTACTTTTATATTTTGCCTAGGGGGTTATTTGCGGTGCTGATCACAAATATCGTGTCCGTTTTGTACAGTAACCCCATTTTTTCGAGGGGGGGGAGACGGGTCCGGCGACATGATAAGTTTTGCGCCGGCGTCCAAAAGTGTGCAAACGCTGCGAACGGGTCGACAGATGGAGAAGAGGTGTGCCGGCGCAGAGAAGCGCGAAAATGCTCTTGATCAGGTCTATGTTTGTTCTAATTGTCCTCTGACGCCTAGAATCAGGGAGGAACTACCAAATACCCGGCCTCAGCATTGACTATTTTATCCCCAATATCATTCTGCCCGCATCACGTCCCCTCCTGCGTTTGCTACCTTCATTTGTGTCTGAACACACCGCTCGGTCCTATTTTATATGTTCATGCTGATTGTTATCAATAGATCATTCACAGCAATTAAAGAATGATAAACAATTTTCCGTATTCATTCCAGGTTGAATCGGTTACATGTAGCACGAGGGTGGGTTGAAAAGTTTCCGGAATGACAATAAAAACAAAAATTTTTGCTTATTCCCATAGAAGCTCAACACACCTGGTCCAATCTGTTTCAAGCCTTCCATTCTTTCCCTATAATCACCTTTTCTGAAGTGCACAAAATAACCGTCTACAGCTGAATTTCGCTCGTCGCTTAACCATAATCTTTTCCTAGACAGACGAAATTTGACTTCCGCGGACGAGTAGGAGCACGATGAAGCCAATAAAGAAAAATAAGCAGATGCGGAGAAGTTTCGAGTTTGATATTCACAAGTTTCCGCCAAGGGATAGCTCTTGTTAGAACGGTCATACTGTCATGGAAATACAAAGCTGTTTTACTTGAACGGAAGGGGGCAATTCGCTAGAATTCCCACTTCAAAATCTTTCAAAAATATTTGCCGATATGACAAAATAACACTTTTTTCAATAATTAGTAAAAATCCCTTGGCAGGAGCTGAAACAGGTACCACCACCACTCCACTGCAATAAATGGACGTTTTCTTTTTCAAACCCGATTTTGTTGTATCATCCAAAGTTTTGAACACAGTCATGTATGTGCAGGGTAGTACTGAATCTGGGCTCCATTACCAGTTACGGTTTCCCTTTCCAGTCCAAGGAAGAAGTTCAAAACAAGAGGATAAAATTCTCGTTGGAAAACGTTCTTCTTAAGATTGTGGAAATGCGGCACCGTTCATTCAAAAAGTTTTCTGGACGTATTATCTCTTGTGAAACAACGAGTCATTGCACATATGAGATGCCCAAAACCTCCTCAATTTCATGCACTTTTGATTTCCACCTGTAAGAACGGCTTCAGGCATTTTGTCTATGATTTTCGGAACAGTGGGCTTTCTTCGACGTTCTGCGCATGGTTCAATTTCATTTCGCGTGTAGCTACGCTCTGTTTTCCAAGCCCAAAAAGTAAGTTTGGGAAATGAATACGATGAGGTGCTAAAACCAATACTCTGATGCGATTTGATTCCCTTTCCGTTTTCCCTTCTGAATAAAAAAAATTTAATGATCGCTTGAACTTCATCTCAATCGATAGGTGAGTGCATTCTAAGTTGCTTGTACCAAACTGCTTGTCAAAAGCAAACTTAGTGTCGGATCTACTTGTCATTTTCAACCTTTTCATGTGGAGGATTCACCAATGCAATGCCATAAAAATGTCTGGAAAACAGCAACTATATTGTGGTCATTCCGGAAGCTTTTCAACCCGCCCTCGTACAATTAAGGATTTCACTCGAGAAAATGGTAAAAATGCTCTAAAGTGGGAACGCAAGCAGTTCTCTTCGATCAGTCTATTTTTTATGGGAAAATAAATAATGGAAATGCATAAAGAAAAGTCTGGAAGTCCGGCGTCAGCCGGACGGCCAGACTCTTAAAATTATACCAGATAATCAGCGCGGTTCTGTAGAGGGAAAATCGGTTGAAAAATATCTTCTGAAATGTGTCAATTACTGGACGAATATTATGGATGCTAATGAAGCATGTGACGTCGTTTATTCGACTTTGCAAAAGCGTTCGATCGAGTGAGCATAGGAAAACTTCTACACAAGATAGATGCCTTAGGATTTCACCCCAAAATATAATAACAATTTGGCTGAAAGAATTTCTGAATGGTAGAACATTTCAAAGAAACGTGAATGGAGTCTTCTCGGATGTCAGAAAAGCCACAAGCGGTGTACCTCAAGGTGAAGTTTTATCTCCCAACTTGTTTAATATCTACACTGCAGAGGTTCACAAAATATTAGAAAGAGAAAGTGTATATTGTAAACAGTATGCAGATGATATTAAAATTTACAGCAATATTTCACAGCATGAAGGAACTATTGCCATTCAGTCAACTATCGATACCCTAATTAGTTGGTCCAGCGAGTGGCAGCTACCGCTATCAGCTGAAAAAAACTCTACACTTAAGGACTGGAAATACTCAGGCAAAATCAGTCTATCATATGGACACCAACAAATCAGAAAGTTAGCTCTATTAGGGACCTCGGATTCTTGTACACAAATGAGTTAGAATTCACACCTCATTGTGATGAAATTCTTCGAAAAGCCATGCTTTTCGAAGAAGGAGGGCTATGATTACTCCAAGATTCCGTCTGCTAAGGATACAAACAAGTCACCACCTCTACCGACACTTAAATCAAGGCGAAAACGGTTTGATGTTTGTGTGGTTCACAAAATTATTAATGGCGTTAATGGAACACACATTCGTGACTTTTACACTATAGTTCCGTCAAGAACGAGGGGAAGTTCTTACAAGATTTCGTATCGTAAACCTCAAACAAGGTGTAGATTCACGAGTTTCACAGCCCGTGCCGGATCCATGTATGACTGTCTGAGCAAAACGGTAAAAACCAACTGCACGATTGCTTCATTTAAAAATAGAGCTGCTTCGAAATTTTTGACTTTTTAAGTGACCACAATTTACCTGTGGATTATTCAACCTCGTTAACACTAAGTGCTTGGCTGCACTTGTGTATTGTGTACTTGTCAGTTTTAGCGCTTTGCTCGGAGTCGCTTACACTAACATTTTCTAACGTCTGTCTTGAACAGCGTATCGAAATCAATAAATAAATAGCAAAACTTACCTGGAACAATGATCATCTGAAGACAGCACTGTGGTGATGATTTTGTCTCTTTCTAGGGTCTAGGTTCTGGCAAATTTTCCACAAAATTTTTTTTGCGTTCTTCTTACTATAGGGACTCTCTAGCAACCAATTACAGAAGACAACTTCCCTCAGAATTGGAATTTGGCATGAATGCTGCCTCTCAAGAAACATATTTGAAAAACCGAAGTCCAAGGCAAAAATAGGTAATACATACATTAGACTGTATTAAAACTGGGAGTTAGTAGAGCTAACAAGTGGAAGGAAAAACACTTCAAACATGAGACTTTGCGGTGAAACCTGTAGCGATTGATTTATGAGGAAAACACAACGAACCCACAAGAAAGCCCCAGGAACGAGCCACCTGTGGAGATCAATGCTAACGATGATGCCTGGGACATAAATTCAAAGGTACAGCAGGCTGAAAATCAAAACACATGGACGAACAAAAACATCAATTTAACTCCACGCCATCATTGCTGGTGTCAGACGATGACCACAACGGGTCGGTCAGTTATCGCGTGATTCCAGGAAGATAAAATACAAACAGCTCGCTAACAAGGTATGTGAAGAGGATAACTACCACAGCGCATCATGAACATGCATTCAAACAGATCAACCTCTTTTAAAAATTTTGCATATGTGGGGAGGGAGTAGCCATGCGACAAAGTGTGAGCACAGCCTTTGTGACCACATTTTCTCAGACAATCTCACAGAATGAAAGGAGCACGAAGGGATTCCGATGACCTGCTAGGAGGCAAAAAGCTAACAATCAACAGATTTGGAATATCATACTCAAAAACCAGGACAACAGCACCAGAATGACCTTAGAACGCACTAAGCTGGTGAACAGAGATAATGCTACCTGCAGTGCAGAGCGGTGTCCGCCATTCCTTTCCAATTGCGTCATTCCTACCACAGCAACCAACATTTAGTTTAATTTTATTATTTGCTCATAGTTATGAGCCCTTAATTTCTGTTGTTTTTGTTCGGATTATAAGTCATAGTGATCTCAGGACATCTGCTACGTAGAACACAAGTTGCAACCACTAAGCACTTCTTTTGCCGCTGCAGAACTGTTAGCCGGACTCCTTCGGAATCCTCGTTCGCAGCGCCTCCTGAGAGGTGGCGTTCAGCTCGAGCACGGCCTGATTTATTAGGAGGGTGTGTAGGAGGCGTCGTGCGCGTTGCACTCTCACCTGGCTGTCTAAGAGGCGATACAAATTGCCTCAATTAGTCTCATCACATTACAATACCATCGCGCTACTGCAACATCGCCATCGCAGCCTCCTCTTTCCCAAGCATCATTTCCTCGGAACCAAAGTATGTCTTCCGTATTCGTTGACGACGAGGTCTTTCTAACATGAGTCGTTTACCAGTTTTACCTGCTCTGTATTTTCTTGGGATACGTTGCGAATCATAGGAGATTTATAGCTGAGTTTATAGCATTTTACTTTTTTAGCACTGAAGAAATAATTAGGTCTACATAAGTGTATGGGTATGCTTGTTTGGCATCAGATGGTTCTCTATCAGCAGTTGAACTTCATTAAAAACTGGCTAATGTTGTCTGATCTTTTTCTACAGATTGAGTTTTCCAAGAAAAAAAACTTTCCGCGCGACTTTCGTATCTTGGATAGCTCGCTCAAGCAACAGCAGAGTTCCTTGTGCATATGACTTCTCCACTTGAATACTGGGGAGATTCAACCTATTTTCCTACCACAATTCCCAGACTCAGTAATTTTCTCAGTAATTCAACGATACACTTAGATTCACCCCCGATAAAGCCAACTGTCATTCCTCCAGGGACTATCATTACTGCACAGGGAAATCCCCAAAGTGGGTGCCTGAAGGTTGCAAAACTCCGCTGCCAGCACTTAAAAAATGAACAAAACCATGAGAACATAAAGTAAACAAAAGTTGTAAAAGTAAATTTGCATTGTTTTTATTCTCCCAGACCTTCTCATGATCAATGCGTTATACATTCTTCACAGGAATAGGTTTTGACTCACGTTTCAAGTTACTTTCGTCAAGTATTTAGTAAGAATCAGGATGAGGAGGAAGGTTCTCATCGAAGTTTCGCAGGTTCTCACTCTACCTCTCAGACTCCATTGGTGCGATTCATGCAAGTTCAACGGAAGGTAGTGATCTACCCGTTGTTCTAAAAAGAACAACTTTTTTTTAAGGTAAAAATTGGGTATGCTTTGTTGGGGTAACTTGCCCCAAAGATGGCTAGTGATATCGAAGCGATCAAAACACGCCTAACACGCCAATACCTCTTGGCCCAAAAATCCGTAAGGCCTAAATGAGCGGGAAGCTCAGAACATTTCCGGGAATGTTTGTGATCCTGCAACAGGTGTTTGACTTCGCTTTTCCTCATAAATTTGAGGAAAAGGTCACAAAAACGTCGACTGTGGTGGTTACGTGCATATTTGGTACGCCGATCGCGAAAACCATAACCATTTCGAGTAGTACTGGCATTTTTCTGTTATAACAGTTCTTAAACGGTTGGTATAGTGTTTTTCGGAAACTTTTGAAACATTCTGAAGATTGGTGACTCGCACTGAGGAAGAAGTAAGCAAGAAAACTGTGTATGTGAAGTATGTGAAGTAAAATTTCTGTGAGATTAGAGGCAGAAAATAGGAATAGTGCCGGCCGGTTCCGTATATGGTAATTTGCCCGTGTAATATTCGGCCCTGCTTGTGAAATATCAACGTGATTGTGTCACCACTTGTAAATCTCGAGGAGAACAACACCACCCACAAACATTTACGAGTTAGATAAGGTTGCCACAGAAAAGCAAAAGAATCCGAATTACAGAAAGTTGGGTAATGGCCAGCTTTGAGGAGGCAGGAGAGATCAACGGTATGGCGCTCCTGCGATAATTTTTGCTATTGGTCACTTTAAAGATTCCCTATATTGTCAATTAATGGTTATTTCTTCTCAACTTCACACACTTATTTATATGTAGAATTGATCTTTTAAATAACCGATTGAATTTTAAGGAGTGCAGGTATGCCCAGTCGGTGAGAGTACCACATATTGACAAGAATTTCACACACGTCAAACTTTGTCGGGCAGAATATTACACAGACATAATATAATATACCGTACTCTGAAAACTTTACTGGCCAAAGTTCTGAAGCAATAGTGCCATTATCAGGTCTACAAAAGGTATTCGGGACCACAGAGAAATGCTTGACGACAGAACGTGGGTTCCTCACATGGCTGCACTTCATTAGTAATCTGGCCTCCTGGCTTGAACATTTAGAGGAACTTTATTGGCGCATGAAGAAAGAAATGAAGAACTCTTAATCAAGTGGGCTTCTACAAAATTAAATTCTACAAAATCTGAAAGGTGTTAAAAATTGACGCATCGCTCAGAGAGTGGAAGAAGACGATGCATTCCGGAGCTTGTTTTTGCTCTCCTGAAAACCTGATAATGGATGCAACGAATTCTCGTTAATTAGCAACCCTTCCAAGTTCACATTCCGAAACTCGAGAGCAAGTAGCTGTTGTTAGAGCGACGAGGTCGTCGAACGAGAGGATTTGCATTTTCTTTGAGCACTTAAGACATCCATTCTCTTTAAGGAATGTTATAAATCTGTGGCACTAAGTGCTGCTGTCTTCTTTATGGCGGAAATTGCAAATAGCGTCCACGCAATACTTTCCCCTGCCCTTTGTCTACGGCCATCTTCTGCCCCCCATTCGATCATTCCTACTCTAGCCATCCGTGAAATCGACTAAGCTCAGTATGGGAACGAGGAGTTATGGCCGACGGGAGCTTAGTTCGCTCCACAGCAGCCCTCTGCCTCTTAAAAACACGTTCTGCCACTAGTCATCGTGGCAGAAACGCCACGAACTCCTTCGCCTCGCCAGCACCGACCGCTCGTCTCTGGCAACGCTCTCCGCGCTCTTGTGTACATATTTGTTCTTGTCTCGGTAATTGCTGCAGTCACCTCGGCGTACGGTAATCCGGTTACGTGCTGGATTAGCTGCGATTCGCGGTCATCTGCCGGGAATGTCGTCCTCGACCAGCGCAACTCTCCTCATTATCGTCATTATCATCACCTCACAGACACTCCAGCCTCCAGCCGAGGTTCGTTCAGCGGTCGCTGAGAACTTCAGCTTCTCAGCCTGAGCGGCAGTGGTCAGACGCTGCCGCCTTGTGTTCCAGTGAAGCCGAACTCTTTGAAGGGAGTCTCTTTTCTTTTCTCTGCTCGGTTTTCGCGGTTCTAAAGGAACCGACATCGACTCGGGTGGCTTTGAGAAGCGCTGCTTTCATAGAAAAAGCGACTGGTTTACTCTTGCAACTACGATCGTCTTACACAGCAGTCGGCTGTCTTGGAATTTTGCCACCTCATCTTCTGTTTTCCTCTCGAGTGAACTACAAGTTACTCTTGATTTCTCCCCTAATCTCACGTATGTACCACTTAGGGAGGTTCTTTTTTCCAGCATTCCAAATGCGGGAAAGTTACAGGCCTTTTCCATAAGACATTGGAAAACGGATTGCATGTACGTGGTTACGCACTAAATTCTAGACACTGCTCACATATATAAGGCTTTCTTTACATTTTTCATCTGATTTCTCATGTATTTCGGCATATCGAGGGACTAGAACAGCTCAAAAGTGTAGTGTAACATTAGTCAGGAAAAAGCGACTAACTGCACCGCAACATCATCATGTTGAGGTTTCTCTAAGGTACCTACTGATGTTTTTCTTCGCTTGCACTGGCTGGTGGAAAAACATTTACGTTTACTCAACCTTAGCCACGTATTTCACGAAATCAAGGCCCATTTCTGGCTTAATTGCCGTTGTAGGCTTGCGTTATTCGAGTTTTTCCCTTGAAACAACGGCGATTCACACATTTTGTGCGAAATCAGGGTAGATTCAAACATTTTCCCTCCAGTTCCTGGCTAATTCGGTTTATCTTTCTAAAGTTTTCCTCATAATTTCTACAAAAAGCCACTGCATGCAGAATCAACGAAGATGGTTATCACCATCATAGGCTGAGATTGTAATGCAGAAGAAGTTGGCAGAACAAGAAGAACCAATCAAATTATGTCAACTCTAGATTGACCAATTGTCCGGTGTCCAAAATTTTCGAAGACGTTGCCTCTTTTTACCAGTGCGTAAAATTCCCCATAAAGACGGCTATTGTAATTTCAGTTCTCCAGTTAAAGGCAGCACCCATGGAAATTTTTATGTTGGAGATTTCGCTGAATTTCGGGGTTTTCAATGAAGATGAACTCATAGGCAGTGATGAAACAGCGTGAAACACGCGAGAGGGTGGGAAATGCACTGTTTTCCACGCGTCCAAAGCGCGGACGAGTTTTCCGCTGAGGGTATACGCGCGTAACGCCACAAAATCCTGTGGATGGTGCGCATTTTATGCACTACACTGTGCACTATTCCATATATTAGACTACATATACACAACGTTAGAATACGCGTCGCATACCAATTCAATAGCGTTAACTGGCGGGGCGGACACCAAAATGGCCATGCTCGCATCCGTGTCCACGGCAGTATCTCCGCAGGCAGGCGGTTATTCGTTTTGTTCAACTTACCATCGTGTTTTACTAGCGGCCGGCTACACGGTGAGCGACTCAACTAGAAAGTGAAAATTTCCGTGGGTGCTGCCTTTAAGTAAACACGTACTTTTTTGTTTTGAGAACACTATACAGTCGCAGTGTGTGTGGACTGTTAAAGGATCTTCTTTTCTCTAAAGACTCCCAGTGAACTGAATAGTTTTGCTCTTTTTATCCAAGACTAATCTAATAAAACAACTACTTGCAGCCTTCTTCCCGGAATTTGTGCATACAATACCGGCCGTAATTATTGTCCCAAAACCCGTTTCCGACGGATTAATCCGTCAAAACCGTCAGAATCGTTCGGAATGGACTAAAATGACAATTCTTATCACCATTCGAAAGCTCTCAAGCTTATGAGTCTGAATATCTATGCCAAAATTTTGTTTGACATCGAACTAACGAGAACAAAATGGTCCCCGCTAATTAGATTACCTGCGGGCAAATCGAGTGTAGATGAACCAAAATTCCACTCGAGCTTAAAATTCTTGCGGATAAACGTTATATTTGCATTCTTCACTTCACTGCAATCACTTTAATACCCCATTTGGGTATGATCGGTGCTGGTGGAGCGGACCTCAATTTTTTTTCTTTCATTTTTGCGAAAATACAAAGTTTGGACCGCTGTAAAAAGGGAAAGCAAGTGGCCCATGTATTGCAAATCAAGCATAGATCATGAAGAGAAAATTGTTTGGATGCCTGTTAAACACTGAAAACGCTACTGGCCTAGGTTTTTCACAAGTTACAAGCCTCTGAATACCACTTGCCGTGCAAAAAAAATTTTTCCACTTTTCCATACTCATCAGAGCGACTTTTCTGACAGGTAATTTACTAGCTTATGAACCAAATACTGCAGCACAATTGACTCTGGCGATCGTTCTAGGCTGTTCTGCAGAAAATCGTTTGAGGCCTCTTTTATTTGGATGGGAAAATGTACCAAACCTACAAAATTACCGCATTTTTTCTTCACCAATTTACCATTGAACAGTAGTTTTCATGCAGATATCCGGACTCACAAGCTTGAGAGCTTTCGAATGGTGATATGCACTGTCATTTTAGTCCATTCCGAACGATTCTGACGGTTTCCCGACGGATTAATCCGTCGGAAACGGATTTTGGGACAATAATTACGGCCGGTATTGCAGATGAGTACGGTTCTTATGGTGCGATATACATTGACAGTTTCCGGATTAACTCAGAAAAATGTCTGCTTGAGTCAGGCAAATACGTGAAATTTCGCGTGGCTCAATATGTGATCTGTGGTGGGATTCATGAACGCTTCTGGAAAGGGGGTGACCTACCTGCTCTCCTGAACTGCACAAAAGTAAACATTAGTGTGCTAATTTTTAAAACAGACAACTTCTCCATTTCAGAAGGACATGTACGTACGTCACCCCCTTCCCGGAAGCGTTTATGAATCTCGCCAGTGGTTGGAGCTCAGGGAAACCGTGCCCATTTAAGAATTCATGATTGGATGCCGTTTATGTATATCTCTGGCAAATTTTTTTGAAAATTCAGTACCGTTTATTTTCCCGGTGCTTTCCTGCTCTGTAACTTCTAGCGAATCGGTTAAGAATCAACAGAGCAGAGGAGGAACAACGAAATTTCATTGCAGTTTCTTTCTATCTGAGCATGTGCGCTTGCTTCGAGAGCATACATATACTTAGATTAATGGTGACTTCCTGGTCTGCACCGCTAGATTCGAGCAAACTTTCATTAAAAACCACAGAAAATTTATTGAGAGAACACTCTCAAGCTACGTTATTATAGCGATAAACTCAATTTTTTGGTAGACATAAGAATTCTTCATAGAGTTCAGAAGGGTTCTAAGAAAAGCTGTCGGGGATCTACAAAACTGTTCTTATCTCTGTAGAACCTCTGAATGTTCTCGGTAATGTTTTTCTTACCAAGCATATGCATTCTCAACAGCGGATCCGTATGTTTCCTCACCGGCTGCACCTGTTTATGATGTCCACTCCATTATTTTACCTCTCTGGACTCAACGATAACATGCGGCTAATGCAGGAAACCCGATCACCTCGCGCAGGTGAGCCGGGTGTGGTTACGGACAACACGTCTGCCAGCTACCACCACCGCGATCCGGGAGGCGTTCCTGGCCGGAGCTGCTATGAAAATGCACCTATTTTTGGAAGAACCTACTACGCACATCCCTAATGGTGGCCGAAAACGTTCGGATTAAGGACTTTGCCATTAGCAGCTGTGCGTGGTTTGCGCTGTTGTTTTTCACGTGTTTCTTCCTTTCATTATTTGCAGTTGGGATAACCCTCACAATGCCTCCATTTATTTGTAGTTCCGTTCGATTTTCGCGCACCACTGACGTAGGTTTCCTCCTTCCTGCCCACAGAAAACACATAACGGAAAACACCCATTGGCGAGTATATCCCTTCTGTTTCTTACGGTTTATTCGCGACTTTTATGCCAGTTCGTCCCTAAATTTTCAATTACACGGTGCCATCGATAGCAGTGGTTGTTCTTCTGGCAGAGAACAATAGGGATTACCGCATGAGTTGAGAATTGAGGGAAAAACTCTTCCCTAACAAAGCACTCTCGTGCAAAGCCGTCTAAACCCATTATAATCTCTGAGGAAGAAGAACCAAATCCCGAAAGCACTAGTAGGAATCCTTTCAGTCGGTAACATTAGGCTGGCTGAAAACTCCTCTCCGAAATTTTTATCTCTCTTTGTTTCCATCAAAACTTCATCCTACAACTTTCTTGACCAATAATATAGCAGTCATGGTTAGTAGCGACCATGCACTATTTATTCGTTATGCCACTGCTTCACCCCTCGAGAACTTCGGTTTCTATGACTCGAAGAGATTAAAGGTCCCCAATTTTACACCTTTTCGATGAGTTTGTTTTGAAAATTTTTGGAACTAAGGTTCAAGGAGGCAGCTCAATTTATAACTGATGTGTGCAAGGTTAGAAGAATAGAAAGCACACACGTACAGCCATTGCACTGGTGGTGCTGATATATCATGGGATGCGAAACCTGGGTCAAATTTTTATTTTTTATAGTTGTGTATCATGATCAACACTTAAGTATGTATAATTAAAGGCAGCACCGACGGAAAAATTCCCTCTCGAACATATTAACGGCTTTCAAAAACCCTGGACTTCGGGAATGCGTTCGTCGAACAAGCTGCGCTGGAAGTGTCTCTTTACTTACTTGAAGAACCAGGCGGACTTACTTCTCAGCTGATAGTACGCGTTTTCATGGTCTCGTTTTCGCGGTTAGAGCATCAGACACTTTCTGGGGCGCGGAAAACATCGATTAACAGCTGATCTATTTGTCAAACCATCGCCAATTTTCCTCGTTGTGCTTCTACAAATATGAAGATCCACCTCACCTTTTCAAATTTTTTGTTCCTGCTGTCTATGTTCTTTTTTATTAGGATTCCACAGTAATTGTATATGTACTTTGGACCGAGTAAAAATCGAATAATTTTGTTTCTTCAATAACAATTTAGGAAACAGTTAAAACATCTAGGAGTTCGAGAGTGAGGAAACCCTAGTGCTCTTCTTCTCTTTCGTGCAGCATTTCATTGGTCTCCTTCGCTGGGACATTCGAATTTTCGATTTATTCGAAATCGAATATTTTTGCTTTCGAATATCGAATATTTCGAATAAATGGAAATTCCAATGTTCTAAGATTAGAGACCGCTGTGGCGCTGTATGAAAGAAAAGAAGAGCTTTCGGGCCTTCTCATTCTCAAATATCTGGAGGTTTGAATTGTTTTCTGGATTGTTATCAAAGTTACAAAATTATTCGATTTTTATTCGGTCCAAAGTATAAGTAACTGTAGCTGTTTGAATATTGTTAGAGCCGATTTCTAAAGAAATCTAAATTTACCCTCATTTCTTCGTTGTTAGGAGATTCCGTGATGTTTTGATTTTCAAGTGACTTCTTTGTCAAATAGCGCTAATTTTCTAATGGTTATTTGTTTCGCTACGGTGCAGTTAGGCTGTACTTCAGAAAAAATAACTGATTTTGCGAGGATTCGTCTTGTAAAAAAGACGGCCTTATCGATCTTTCGCCATCGGTCCTCATCTCATGGCTCGCTCAACTCGAACACTCTCGTTGGAGTTAACCAGGAAATGGACGTCGAAAAACAGTATTACTGGGAATCAAACAATTTTTCACTTTCGAGAAAGTGTTGAGCTCTCCCGATACCTCCGAAATATGTTAAGTTCATAATATCAAAAATTTCCTTGGGTTTGAGCCTTTGAGGCTTGCTGCCCAGGAAGTAGCGGGGAATTTTCTAATGTTAGTAATTCCTAAGCCGTTCGTCGTATTCGTTATTCTGATGTATTTCGAACGCAGCCCGAGCAGCGTGATAGGTCGGCTAGAAGCCATTGCAGCATCTCTTCCCAGCTGCTGCCATCCTACCCTCATTTGCTGCTATTCTTTGCCAAATATTGCTATGAGGAGGAAAGCCTGAGCAGCAATTGAGAGGAGGATGGCAGCAACTGGGAAAAGATGCCGTTAGGGTCTCTAGTCGACGTATTACGGTGTTTTGACCGCGTTCTTGCTGCACAGTTATCAGAGTAGTGTGTTTTGTAGTAGTCCATGTTTTACAGAGGTATTCTAAGTTGTGGAGAAGATAAGATTAGGAAGATAGACTCAATTTGGCGTTCTTTCCATATTTAATTATGACGGTCGGATCACTCCAAAATGGAGAAAAATTTCGAAATTAATTAATCAAGAAAAATTTATGAACTGTCGTCGAGATTGGTTCTTGTGGGTGTAGCCGATGGTCATATTGTGGTGAAGCGGCTAGTCTTACATACAAGACCAAATTTCACCTCCTACATAGATTTGCTCTGCAGAAGAATTTCGACAAAAAAACTGGCTTGAGCTAGCTACTACATAGCCAAAATCACTTGAAACAACTGAATTTTGCCCAGACTCTGTTTTGTTTCGATGGGAAAAGGCAAAATTTGCGCAAAAATTTCCTGGAAGGGTAAACTTCAAAATCCCAATCCACCTACGATGTATGAACCGAAACCTCTCCTCCGGTTCGCGAACTCTGCCTGGAAATTCCTGAATATATGTCCCTCTATGTCACCTTCTATTTGATTGCTTCACAAGGTGAGGGAAATTCTCATATTGAAGGACATCCTTCCATATTTTTTCAACCTCCACGGTACCAGAATTCGTAGATCGGCGAGGTTCAAACAGAAGCATGACCATTGTGACATTTGTCACCTGGTGTTTCACCCCCATACTGTTGTGGCTGATGTTTCCGGTCGTCTCATCAAAAATGAGAGGCGTAGTGAAGTCATAAAAATCATTTTGAGAGTGAGACAGAATAAGAACTATAAAAAATAGTTTAAACCTTTTTTCAGTTCTACCTTTCGAATAGAGTCTTGCTGCTTGAGGTAACGGCGCTAAAGGCGGTTTCGTAGCTAGCTCACCATTTTTTCTATGACTTTATTGTAATGTTTTGACACCATACTCTTCCCACTGGCAAAGGGTAATTCCTGTTTTTCGACTCTGCACCCAGTCATGGTTCTTGTTTTTCGCACTCCAGGTAGGAATGCTTTTCTTTCTTGTTTTTTTCTTTGCTAGTTGTCGCCTTTTTATCACAGGAACTCCTCCAAGGAACTGACAGTGGCAATGTTTGTCCATCATCTGGGCAGATTTCTTTGTGGATCGGGCACAGGGGTGATCGCGGCTGGGGGCTTATTTCACACAGCGAGAGGTGTGACAGGAGGCGTCATGCTATGATGAATGAAGTGTATGGGTCTGGCATTACAACTCGCCGTAACCGACGCGGTCGTTCATCCTTTGCTTGATATCCGGCCGCCGTCTAATTGCACACATGTCAGATAAGCCCTCCTGAGAAGCTCCAAACTCCGTCCGAAACCCTGAAAAACTCGCGAGTTTTGTGTTCGAACTGCTGTCGCAGGCGCACGTGACTGTAAAACCCAGTAATCGCTCAATTTCCTGGCACGTTTGATGTCTTCCATGGAGTGGTGTTTGTCTTTCGACCCTTTTGCTTCGCCTCCGTCCAAGTGACTATAATATTTGTAACTGTTTGAATTCTTTCTTTACTCCTTTGTTTACCGTACTCAACTCACCTTTCCAAGCGAATATACTACTTGCCTAAAGTCTTACATCCTCTTGTTTATAGCTATACTTTAGATCCCAACACTCCGAAGGTTTTTCTTCAGGTGTAAGAACTCTGAAGGATTTTTGAGTTACTGTCTCACTTGTCTTTTTGTCTTTGAGGGCT
This sequence comes from Ancylostoma ceylanicum, assembly GCA_000688135.1. Lineage (NCBI taxonomy): Eukaryota > Metazoa > Nematoda > Chromadorea > Rhabditida > Ancylostomatidae > Ancylostoma > Ancylostoma ceylanicum. Next base: position 42,316 of record JARK01001344.1, read on the forward strand.
GTTCTATTGGGTTGGGCAATAAGTTCGTGCGGCTTTTTCACCTCAATTTTTTATTGGGAATGAAACTTTGTTTGATCGCGTATAAGTAACCATTCTGTAGCCCTTGATTTACTCTTTTCAAATGTTCAACCCGAATTCCACTGCACCTCATTTTCTATCGCCTGGAGTGTGAAGCACCATTTCGACTAGGACGACAATCCCCGATCACTCCTCCTGTTTGACTTCTATCATGGATCGAATGCAACTCAAAAGGCAACAGCTATCAAAGACATGTAGAGGGAAGCCATTAACGTTGAAAAGAAGACGCGAAAATGGATGCCCGTCTCAGAGAGGTTAATTTTAACTCAGAGGATGTCCCCCTTCTGAAAGTGGGGTTTGAAAAACAGTGAGACAATTACGCGCCAGGTTTTACTGTAGATGTAAAGAAGAACCACTAATTGTAAGAATGTTGAATACTAGCAAAAACTAAGTTCAACTGATTCAGTTCGCGAAAAAACTTGGAGGAGCTCAGTACGAGGTGACCCCTCACATTGAGAGGGCGCGCCGCCTCCGGGCAAATTCCACTAAAACGTTATCCTATATTCNGCGATGAATGAATTTTCCGTGGTTTGATCCCCAAAAGTTGGTGCCATTTTTTGACCATTTTTTGCAAAACTGCGCTGCGTAAACCAGGGGAGCAAGGAGAGGANTATATTCTAGAATGAAAGGTAAACTCACTCATACAACCTCTACAAGCCTAAAGCAGTCCCTATCCATTTATTCTGGTTATTTTCCTGAGCAATTTCTAGAGTTCCACGGAGAAGTTGCAGTTGAGAGTCACAAATTGGGTTGTCGCAAACAATGTGGCTTTTCATGGAAAGGAAACCGAATAGCTGCTCCCTCTCTGATAACATAAGTAGTGGAGGAAAGGGGCTACATAAACCACTTGTTGTGATCAATGTTGTTCGTGAGAAGCAGTAATTTCAGTGCCCATGAAAAACCGCACGAACTTATTGCCCAACCCAATACTAGATGACGCTGCTCTCACAGTCCTAGGTCAGCATCGGGATTTCCACACGAGGTGGAATCTCTAAGGGCTACTGATCACAACGGTGTACGTGATTCCGTGCAAAACTGCGGAAAACCCCGTTTTTGATACCCAAACTTGGAGGAGCATGTGGGCGAAGCTCTCACGCTCCTCAAGCGTTGGGGCTCGTAGACGGGCTTGAACCACGGCAGAAAGGCGAGGTTCCTGATTACACTGATGTATTCTGTTCTTGTGTTATTTTCATCTGATCCTTCCTTTTTTTTAATCATGAACCCAAAATAGACCAGTAGGAGATATTTTCTCTTCGATAGAGGCAAAACGGACTATCTATTTTGAACTGTACACTCATTGAAAAAAACATGTTTCTTCTCCTTTTCCTTGGTTGAAGTGAAAATTTCCCGCTTTTCCACATTCATACAAACTCTTTTGGGAACTCGGCCTCTGAATAAATTCATACACCTCGTGAAAGTTCGTCACCATCCACTCCTTAACACGATAGGAGGCTGGATTCATGTATGACCATCAAGCGCATGGTGTGGGAACCCCGTAGTCCCCCGCTTGGCTTCGCCTACATTTTACCCAAAAATTGGGGTGGAGGTCAAAAACGCTTTTTTGCCAGGTTTAAAAGTAATTACGTGTGCTACTGTGCTAAGGAGCTGGTGCGAATNAACTGTACACTCATTGAAAAAATACATGTTTCTTCTCTTTTTCATTGGTTGAAGTGAAAATTTCCCGCTTTTCCACATTTATTGAAAATTATATACATTCTTTTGGGAACTCGGCCTCTGAATAAACTCATACACCTCATGAAAGTTCGTCACCATCCACTCCTTAACAGGATAGGAGGCTGGATTCATGTATGACCATCAAGCGCATGGTGTGGGAACCCCGCAGTCCCCCGCTTGGCTCCGCCTACATTTTACCCGGAAATTGGGGTGGAGGTCAAAAACGCTTTTTTGCCAGGTTTAAAAGTAATTACGTGTGCTACTGTGCTAAGGAGCTGGTGCAAATTCTCCTTATGTGGAAATGTCGAATCGATGCTGAAGTAGTAAGGAGCCCTCAAGCAATGCAATAAATTAATTATTATTACTATTTTTGTTCACTTTCTCCGGAGAACAGCAATGTGCGCATTTATCTTCCGCATCGAGAATGTTAGCGTCCATAAAAGTTCCCTAGAATAAATCCCACTGATTCAGATAGGTCGAGTACTGTTCGATTCGTTATGTCATAGATCTATCACAGCGATCGCTTGCTGCAGATGTTTGAAACGAGTCACTTCTGCAAGACATCTTCACGTGTTTTTCTCGGAATGTCTGTCGATTTTGCACAACTGGTTGAACGGTGAGGTCACAACGTTCTTGTGGAATACGAATCCCTATTCGTCTTCGTTCTTGTGCTCTGAACCATGACTTTTTTACAAGTCTGATTCTTCAACGCCATAGTCTAGTCATCAGTGCTTTCTTTTCCTCTCTTCTCCACCTTTTGATTTTGTCAGTCCAGACTGTACCAAAGACCGAACAAAAAGTGAGCAATTTAACTAATTGAATCGGACGATTTGATTTAATAGTTTAGGAACCGGTCTGAAAAATTGAATTTCTAAGAAAGATATAGTCCTGCAGCCCTTCTTATCTTTTCTCTAGTGCTGCACAAATTATTCTCTCTTGTTAGAAGAGTTGAATTCTCAACCATTTCGAGATCAAACATTTGAACATCTCATAGCGTCACGGCTGCACATTCGCGGCGGGACCTACCCGACTTTCTCACTTGGAGCATGCTCCGCCTCAATCGGCGTAGTCCCACCGCGATTCTGCAGTCACGAAATAACGCTATCCTTTCGAGAAGGGCTGTTGATATGTTAACCTTTCCTTGATAAAGAGCCGAGAGAAGACCTATGGAAACTATTATTTCTTGAAAAAAAAAAGCGAAACGGAGCATTAATATTGAAATACTCATTGAAAAACGCATTTTTCTCCATTTTTTTTTCATGTGATGGAATTAAGCCATACCGACATTTCTAATTTTTTCTCCTTTAACGTGAGAAATCTTGTGGATAGTGCCGTATTTCCAGAGGATGTACCTCACTGCAATTTCTACCTCCATTCTTTTTTTTAATTTGTGAAACATTTGAAATATTTGTCTGTTCGGAATCGTAGTGCTCAAATCCGCGATGATGAGAGAGTCAGCTAGTATTATTAGAAAGACACGAAAATCCTTTGTAAAGAGAAGAGAGGGCCATGTCAGAAAAAGACGAAGTGAATGGCAGCCGCCTTTGCTCGTCTTCAAAGAGTTTTTTTTTCAGTGCTTATAACTATCCAACTTCTGTTCTGCTTGAGACAAATTGTGATTTCTTATGCTGAACACTTGCCATGCTCTCGTACACGTTTCTCATAACTCTTATGGAGGAATCTATTAGCCTTAACGACGTTTTCTATCGCTCCTTGAAGAATTTTCACAACTTGCACTGCCTGCTTGCAGCTCATCCTTTTCTGCACACGATCCTTGCGACTATTTATATCAGCCAGAATTTTTGAGAAGACCCAAAAAATTAGGAGGAACTAAAGGTTCAAATTCCATGAAGATATAAATATTTCATACAGTTTTTAAGCAAATGGCATGTCCTCTGATCATAAAACTGCGACATTTTCACTTTGATTGTACATGTTTCTTCTGTGCCACACAGGTTGTTATAAGGACATGTTTCATTTTGGCCTTACTTTTCCATTAAACGTCAGCCAAAATCTTTGAGGAGTATTCAAAGGCCTGAAAGTAGTTCAAGTTTTCTATTTGCGCTCTAAACCAACAAAGACTTTTCACACCCGTTTCTTCAACTCATCCAAGTCAGATAACACCAAGTCCCCAGCTGATAGACAAACTCATGAGGTTAANGCGAAACGGAGCATTAATGTTGAAATACTCATTGAAAAACGCATTTTTCTCCATTTTTTTTTCATGTGATGGAATTAAGCCGCACCGACATTTCTAATTTTTTCTCCTTTAACGTGAGAAATCTTGTGGATAGTACCGTATTTCTAGAGGATTTGAAATATGTACCTCACTGCAATTTCTACCTCCATTCTTTTTTTTAATTTGTAAAACACTTAAAATATTTGTCTGTTCAGAATCGTAGTGCTCAAATCCGCGATGATGAGAGAGTCAGCTAGTATTATTAGAAAAACACGGAAATCCTTTCTAAAGAGAAAAGAGGGCCATGTCAGAAAAAGATGAAGTGAGTGACAGCCGCCTCTGCTCGTCTTCAAAGAGTTCTTTCAGTGCTTATAACTGTCCAACTTCTGCTCTGCTTGAGACAAATTGTGATTTCTTATGCTGAACAGTTGCCATGCTCTCGTACACGTTTCTCATAACTCTTATGGAGGAATCTATTAGTCTTAACGACGTTTTATATCGCTCCTTGAAGAATTTCTACAACTCGCTGTGCCTGCTTGCAGCTCCTCCTTTTCTGCACACGATCCTTGCGACTATTTATATCAGCCAGAATTCTTAAGAAGACCCAAAAAATTAGGAGTAACTGAAGGTCCGAATTCCAGGAAGTTATAAATATTTCCCACAGTTTTTGAGCAAATAGCATGTCCTCTAATGATAAAATCACGACATTCTCACTTTGATTGTACATGTTTAGTCTGTGCCACACAGGTTGTTATGAGGACAAGTTTTATTTCGGCCTTAGTTTTCCATTAAACGTCAGCCAGAATTCTTGAGGAGTATTCAAAGGCCTGAAAGTGGTTCAAGTTTTCTATTTGCGCTCTAAACCAATAAAGACTTTTCACACCCGTTTCTTCAACTCATCCAAGTCAGATAACACCAAGTCCCCAGCTGATAGACAAACTCATGAGGTTAACCATCGATTTAGCAAAGTAGAGTGCCACTTAATAGCATTTAACTGTCAATGGATGACGAATGGGTACTGTATGCTGGCCCTGGCTCATAAGACGTGCGCTAATACACAACCCCAACGATCTTAGAGCTCACACAGTGATAGTATTTGAAGCTGGTCAGTAGCCTTTTGGTGGCGCATTCGACTGCGTTTCGTAATTGTAAACCTCTGGTTTGAAAGCCGAAAAAACCTCTAAAGAGGTCTTCGCAAAATTTAGCATTTTCAAAGGGTTCATTTTTAGTTAAACCACACGAGAGCTCGTGCTGGCGGTTGCTACTAGTTTAAGAAGTCTCGGCGGGGACGATTATTTTTGAAATTATGTGAATGATGTCGAACATGCAAAAACTCTTGAAAAAAACAAGTGAATCGTTAAAGAACAAGCAGATGTGAGTGTTGAGGATTACCGGGCACTTACCCGCACGCGCCAGGCCCCGGTAGGACAATGTATAGAAAACTACTATTCCTGGACCTTTTTCCAGGATGGAGAGTTCAGCTTTTATCTACGACCTTCGATCTTAGTAAGGTACTAGGATGAGTTAGGCCCATTTTGAACCATGTTTGGCTTTTCTTTCCCATGTTCAAAAAGGCAAAACGGTTTGACGCTACGCGCGCGGGTGGTAAGGGTCCATAGACGAAAATCCTTTGGCGCTGGAGTATCTCCGCAAAGCAGCAAGTGAAGCGCAGATGAGAACGATCACTATAAAACTCTGCGATAAAACAACACTACACAGATTGCGCATCTCTATCCTGCCACCCATCACCCCCCCCCCCCCCCCCC
>JARK01001344.1:48334-58445 GCA_000688135.1 Ancylostoma ceylanicum
CCTCACTATAGGTGCTCTTCCCCAGTGCAGGCGATTTTCCTCCATGTCCGACGTTTTTCGTACCGACATTCCAGAAAAAGTCACTCAGCATTCATGACTAATTATTCATGGGTGGCACTTTCCAGGGAAATTCACTGCTCTAGGGTAAGTAATTGTTTAATGTATTGATGCGAGCATTTGTTTAACTTTTTTGGAGGCGACGCCGCTTCCACACCTCGTCATAGGCAACACGATTTGCCTTCGTGTAGAGAATTCTTTCTCATGATTTACTTATTCGGTCGCTTTAATTCAAAATCTATTCTATGCTGGATTATAGACCGTTCCGGGAATCTTCCTATTACTTGTTTTGACCTGTGGTTCATTCCGTTTTGGTGAAATTATTATCATGAGACCAAAAAAAAAAACACAAATTCGCGTACGGTACGTTTCTACATACTTTTATTGCACTATGTACATTGCAGTGTACTGCGAAGTACTGTAGAGTGTGCAGATGACAGAGTTTCAGAAATCGTGACCTAATCGACTATAGATCGTATGGCCTCCCGCAAGCCCACGTATGGGTCATACATATGGCGAATACCCCCGCGGAAACCGAATAAAAAAAAAGAAAAATGAGTAGCCAGCACTCGTTTTAGAGATTTTCACATGAGAAGAATCTTTACGAGTTGTTGATCACATGAATCCATGCGAAACTGCTATAAACCTTGTTTTTGAACTATGTCATTTTCTTGGGGAGGAATGGGGCGGGATCGAATCCAAGGTGCAAGCTTTCTCGGCCGTGTACTCCAAAGATGCAGGACTCCATTGCTCTCTGGAGCTCATACACTGATCTGCTAGGCGGTGCGCCTCCTGCTAAATATTAGGGTGTAAAACTATAGATGCGCTCTGTTTTCTGTCGTCTTTATATGCCAGTTACTGAACACTTATTCTGAAGCTTTAGACATTGCATGAAAAAACGATCCAAGACGTTTCTGCACATATATGAATTGTTGGGAAATCTCCAGTTTTCAGTTTTCAAAGGAATTTAGGATATGATTATATCGAGATTATGAATTTTCCATTAGTAAGTTATGCGAATTTAAACAGGGAAGAACAGCAGCAGAATTGCAGAGAACTTTATGCTAGACATTAAGAGAATATTTGCCTCGCTACTGAAACGAATTCGTGCAGAAATCGACAAAATGAAAATTCCCGGAACTCGGCTAACTGAACCGAAATTTCGAGTTTCGATCAGACTTTTGATCACCCCCATCTCCCAACATCACTTGCTTTTGTTAAAGGGACTTTCCTTGGCAAAGAAAGACTACGAAAACTGCGCCAGAGTCGGGATTTGGATCGGTTGCTATTCTGCCTCATGGCACAGCGAATTCTACTAGCTAGTTATCCGTTTACTGCCCGAAAGATAGCGAAGGCTTACAGATACCAAATGTGAAAACAGTTTGGACTGAAGTCTTGTGTCTTCGTTTTTAAAATAGTTTTCGTCTGACCCTCAAACGTGCGTTTATAGTTTTACACCCTAATATATGTAGTGAGGAAATTTTTACAGGAGTTCCAATTTTTTCCAGATGTGCTCTTCCTAGCAAATAGCGCAATAACACACATTAGATCGCTAGCTCTGCTGTTCTGCCAGCAGAAGAGTGCTCAGGTTAGAATTCTTGAATTCTCGTGGTATAGCCTCAGCCCCGCCCAATTTCTCACAAAAAGAGTTGGCTCAAAACGGGGTATTCGGCGGTTTTGTGTGGAGTCGGCTATACCGTTGTGATCAGCATCTCCTGAGGATAATTGTCGTACCAGTGTGCCTGAGGTGGAACGGTGCCTACTGCGGTAACTATATAAATTATGAATAAATGCGTAGAAGATAAAATGAACAACTCTATTGCTCTACTATAAAATACTTTCGTTGTTCATTTTATGCACCGCATTTATGCACACCCTCTACCATTGCTTGTGCGATAGCTTTTTTTGCGTTACTAATGCGGTACGCAGACTTTTACTATTAACAAAGAAGAGATGCTGCAGTAATTTCTCGCCTGTATTTCCCTAGTAGCTAACAATGTGCTCTTCTAACTATGTATTGGCGATGACAAGAATTTTCAGCAGGCGAGAAATCGGAGCAGCTACTGAGCAGACAACACCTCAGCTTGAAAAACTTCTTCAAGCAATGAAAGGTGTCGTTATGATTAACTGATTTCTCAACTAGAGAAATGAGATGCGTGTGACAGAACGACAGCTGTTCAAAATATAACAGTAGCCTTTGTTTCAAGCAAAAGAAGAAATGGAGAAGCAACGGCGTTAAAAAGTCTTTGCCGACGAGCAAAGGCGGCTGTCAGTCATTTCAGCTTCCTGTCCTTGTGACGCTTCTCCTCATTTCTTTTAAAAGGTGTATACAAGTGTTTTATGCAGTACTAACTACACTAGCTTTTTTGTCACCATCGGCTCAGACACGAAAGCTCCAAAAAGACAAAAACCTCAAGGCTTCGCTTGGTTGACAGATTGTAACGAAACAAAAAGATCATTGGAATCATGCTGCAACATTCTGGGTTCTCAAAAGTCTCAGTATTGTCACTAAAGGGCGCGTGTGGCGCAGTGGTAAGAGGCTCGCTGCGCACGCACACGGTCGATGGTTCGGATGAATCACTCATCACAGGATGAAGCACTGACTTGGTTCATCGGATGCCCCCCGCAAGTCACTGTATAGGGCACATACGCATTCAACGCCTCTACGATGCTCAGATGAAGTCGAATGCGTGGCGCATCCCTCGTGACGGGATTGATCAACGCCGACCACTTTATCCTTTATCCTTATTGTCACCATTAGGTTTTTCATGTCACAAAGATGTGAGATACATTGTTGTACATTGTTAACATCCTTATATACTACAATTCCAAAAACTTGATGAACTGAAACAGTTTGCAATATGTAGTTCTTCAGCGCGTATGATTTGCTTTGTCTCAGCGCAGTATTTAAATGTTTGGCAGAAGGGCAAAGCATACTAAGGAATAGGGCTTATCAACTTCAAAGTTTATTTATTCATCTATTCATTTATTTACTGATACACTCTAGATGCACAGATCAGAAGAGGCGAAAAAGGAAAAAATAGGTAGAGACGGACCTAATCTTAACATAGAACTCACATTAGCGCATGATGAAAAACAAGAATGGCTCGGCTTGAGAGAGAAAGGGGCAAGGACAAATTAATTACATTTGTAGGACAAATCTGGCAGTTTCTTTCAGATGGGGCTAGTGAGATAGGGTAAGCATGGGAACACTATAAAATTCAAAGATTGTGGAGAATTTTAAGGAACTTATTCGAGAAATGATCCACGTCACCCTCCAGGAAACATTTAGCAGTGCGCAAAATGGAGAAAATGTGTTTAAAACTGTAAACTTCAAATTCGGCATGGTAAGAGTTCCTATTGTCTGATCCATTCTAAGGCCTGGCATTCCCCCCTCTCTCTCTCCAGCGAAAGATCGTGGACTTGAATGCGTTCGCTTTCAAGCTATTTGCGTACATACAGTAGGAGTGAATCGTTGTTGCACACCTGGGCTGGGATTCATGGAACGCAAACCATGCAAACCAACGATGGCTAGCGTGATTGGTTATCCCATAGACTACGTAACGTTGAGAGACGCAGGACGCAAAAGCTGGTTTGCTAACCTGGTTTCGCTTGGTTTTGTGTTCATGAATCCCAACCCTGAAAACGAGGCAGATGGTCTGTCGCGCCGCACCACCCACGCGGCGCGGTAGACCAGCTGGGCGCTGTGGTTCTCGTGTGTTATCAGGATTGATGCTGATTGAATGCACAGACTTGGATGAACTAAGGATGTAGCGAATAAGCAAAACAGTAGTCTCGATCACGCTCGAGAACCACAACGTTTAGGTGGTTTGCCGCGCCACGTAAGTGGTGCGTAGACACTTAGTTTCCCGTCGTGCAATAACGAGTGACGCCCCCTCTTCATATACAGCACTGGCCAAAAAGAAATCGCCTTTGGAAGGAACTTTTGCTTATAACTTCTTTCTAATCGGAGTTTGAAATTTCTAATTTTGAGATATAATGCAGATTTTAATTGTTGACAAAGCGAGCTTCTAAAATCCTCACAATTAGAAAGAAGTTGTGAACAAAGGTTCAAAGGTTGACATCTTTTTGGCCAGTAATGTATGTATGAATATGAATGATAGTACGCAAATGCATCGTTTACCTTAAATTTATCAAATATTCACGAGCCGCAACACTCCGAATAGACTGCAACTTCAGTCGCCTGTGATGTATTCGCGCAAGTTACCGCAATGGTTATTGATGTAACATGTTGACATCACTTTTCCTTTTTTCCCCTTATTGAAAGGATTTCCCTGGCTAAAACAGTGATTTCAACAAAGAAACTCGTGTTTTCGGGAACATTCCTGAAAAATCACACTTGAATACTATGCTCATTCCTTCATCTTTTTTGATCTACCTTCAGTTTCCCCAAGTGTTCGTTTTTCTGAACTATAGCCAACTCGTGAACCTCTTAGATAAATGACGGTTCTAAGCAACAAGTGTCGTTTATGTGCCTGCTGCCAGCAGCCTTACTCCACAGCCGATGATAAATGGTGCGTAGTAACGTTGCGTTTGTCGCCAAGTGTTCGTTGCGGCTGACGCCTCGTTACAAATGACTTGAAGCTCATGCCCGCTTCTTGCCAATTTTCTTAGAATGTCTGTTCCTACCTGTTTTTGTTGCGCTTTTCTGAAAGACATCTCATTAAAGAAATCCAAGTGGAAACTGCCTCGGACGAATTCCTTCACCTCACAGCCCCAGTTCCTAGCAGTAGAGATAAACAAACTTGTTTCACTTGCCAAAGATGTACAGATTCTGGGCTAGGATTCATGGACCCAAAACCAAGCAAAACTAGGACAGCAAGCCAAGTTTTGCGTCTTGCGTTTCTCAACGATATGTAGTCTATGGGATAGCGCTCGCTCACGCTCGCCATCGTTGGTTTCCACGATCAGCGTTTCATGAATCCCAGCCCTGGTGGTTTCCGGATCAGCTGATGAGGTTTACATAGAGCCGAGATAAATCGCTGAAAAAACAAGTTGAAATCTATATTTTCCCAGCAGGCTAATAGATCCTCAGCGGTCAAGACTGGAAGCCTGTTTACACCATAGTAATAAGTGGTAGTAGTATCAGCAGAATGTGAGGAAGCGCAGACAGTCATAGTGGCTAAATCTAGGTGGTGATTCGCGGCGAGTGTGTGCGAATCACTGGAGCCTTCTATACAAGGTCCATTGGAGGACATAAGTAAAGTGGGATGTGTGCTACTGTGAGGGAAAACTTTGCAAAACAGTTGAAAATGGTGGAAAATATACTAGCCTATTCTTATTGTCTTTCTAAAATTTATTTCCTAAAAATTTGGAAATAAAATTAGCTTTCTATCTTCTGCTTTTTCGGAGCTCCGGCTGTTCCGGTTGGGAAAAACCGCAGTTTCCCTCCTACACTCACCCCACCCCCAGACCTGCATCTGCCAATGAGGTCGTTCTGTTAGAGAGACTATCCTACAATAAAGCCGTTTTCCTCCCTAAAAAAGGAGGCAGATCTGTTTTCCAGAGCTCATATGTAGATATGTACATACTTCCACCAAATCTGAGTTTGGAGCTCGCTGCCCTGCCACTGCACCGACATGACTTTTGGTTTAATGCTAGTGAAGGGAACAATCGTCCGCAGTTGGTGGAATATTTGATGGCAGAAATATAAGCACAATTCTTAGAGCCCGTTTTGGGCAAGTTCAATGGATAATTGTCGTAGTAACAGTCATTTTAAACAATCCAAGCACCATTAACTTTCCCTTCACGAAAGTACGTTCACCACACTTCCTTCTAAGTTTACCTTCCTCTTGCTCTGAGTACCTTCGTCCAGTGGCCCGCTCCGGATCCAACGAGGGTCATTTATCCGGCCATTGCGGCGAATGCGTTGCAGTAATTACCTTTTTAGTATTTCGACAACGGCGCCGCGGTGGCGTGCACCGGCGCTGACCTGCGTAGCCGACTAGAATCTCGAATTACCGCAAAACAAGGGCAAATTTTGAGTAGGGAAATTCGAGCGCCCATATCTCGCCCAGGGATCTGGCGGGTGGTCGTCGCCGCCTCGTCGCCAGCCCACCTCCTCACCGGCGGGGCCCGGCGCTGCTCTGATTAGAGTTTGCTTCGTTTCTATTCAATTTCGGCCAACAATTCGTCATATGCATGGCCGGTTGTTCGTCTGGATGCTTCGCTACACAAAAAAGCTCGCTTCTATATCCCAGTGAATGCCCGTGCTCTCCCCGAAAATTCGCTAGCATCGCGTAGTTCTCGTTTCGTCTATAGGTGTGCACTTCGGCTATATTTATCCGTTTTATTTTAGTTCATCTGCTGTTTCATCATCAGACCCACCGAAAAACCTCAAAATCAAAAATATTCCATGATGACGCTAGTTCTTTTTCTTTTCCGTCTTCGAAATTTCTTTGTAAAATAAATAAAAATCTTGTATTAGCTTATTTTTAATTGTTTACCTTTATCAACATCTTTAAATAATTATCATTGATTACTCAATGCTTAAATTGATGTTTGTTATGTATATTTTCTGCCGGGGCCAATAAAATGTGCGGAGACCCCAAATTTTCTCCCACGCCCTCCCGCCCAGTTACTGTGCCCGCCACTGTTGTAGAGTTATTAGTTACCTTCAGATGTGGTTCGACTAACCCTTGCGGGTCATTTCCCTTACTGCATGGGTTCATTTCATGGCTACGGTCGCAGGATATTCAGCAAGAGTTTTGGAATATCCTTCCGGCTACTTCAGTTACAGAGCTCCCGTTCGCTAGTTATGAGGTTGTCCCAAAATAGTGGCCAAAACCTAATAGTGAAGCTTTGGTAGTTCATAACTACACCTATTTAGATGTTAGATGGATGAAACTGGGATCATTCTAAAGCTCAAAACCATTACTATCTATAAAATTAACCCATATTGTAAGTTATGCATTAGAATACTTTTTTTCCAGTAAATATTGCGCTTTGATGTGAAAAGGGGTTTTGTACTCCGAAATTTTCAAGGCTTCTTCTCTTTTCCAATGAAATGAAAGCTAGATCTGCAGCGACCTCTGTCATGTCGTTGTTATGTTATGGTTATTCATCTCGGAATGACCATTGCAAAAATGGTCATCATATCTAGGACAATCTAACATCCTCCTATTTAAAAAGTGGTAAGGGTCCAGATTTTTCTGCTATGTACTCGAGAGACCTAAAAAGCGTGTTTTTGCATGAGACTGAAATATGCAAATCCCACGATTAACACATTCGTGCTCGTGCAATTATTCATTCTATAGTTTTGTACCAGCAATGGTTAAATCCATGCAAAACCCATGCACACCCATGCAAAACGAATCCATACCCATGCGGAACCCATGCATCTCCAAAAATCCGAGGCAAATTCGATGCAAAACATACGAAAAACCCCCGGTTTTCTCAGTCCCTGCATGGGTTCCGCATGGGGTTTGTATGGGTTTTCCATGGGTATGTTTTGGGTAAAACTACGAAAATGCGCGCTCTTTTATCTGGTCCTAAACAAGCTCTTATTGGATTCTTATCCTCAAAGGTTTAATACCATCCGGAGGAGTGAGTCATGCCTCATCAACAATACTTGACTAGCTTGACGATCTCAGGTTCGCGATTTGTAAGGTATTTAGAACGCGATTGGCCTAAACTATGGAGTTCCGTTCTGTTTGTTGTACCGGCTCAAAAAAAGGGACAGCAGTAAAACACCCTCGCACCGCACTTCATTTCACACATCTAGAGGACATTTGCTTTGGCACTTAACATCCATGCATCATTGGACTTCCTAAAATATCCCAGAACTTAGGTATCTGAACCGAAATGGAACCGTTTTGTTGTGCTTTTCTGACTGAGCAGCAAGACGTGTCGCTACATCTTCGAACCTTCAACGTTCCGCCTCCTACATGTTTCTACTCCTTTAATGTTTTTTTCCACTTTGTATAAAAAATTTGGAATTATATTCGTTTTTCTTGTATATTTGTGAATGAGTTACTGTAATCTTTCGATTACGTTCTATTTTCAACTTTATCGATAGCGATCATCTCCCTCAGCTTGTAAAAATGCGATCATCACGTCTATTTTTTTACTTGTCTTATTTTTTTGATTTTTGCTCTATATTGTTTTATCTCCATATTATTATAATTTTCCACTAATAAACGAACATGACTACGTAGGAGCTCACCGCGTACATATGTGGTATGAGAGGTCCGACACTACGAGATCGCCCGAAGGCTTGTGGATGTTGGGTAGATATAAAAATGGCTGGAAGCATTCTATTTCTTCTTTGTGCGCCACCACCGCTTCCCTAGTCACAGTCAGTGTTCTGACTAAACACTGCATAAAACCTTCCAATCTCATTTCCACAGGGCGAATGAGGTCTGCGAGGAGGCGATGTTGAACCGTTGGAGCTATACCCTTTTTTTTTCGCCGCACCTTGCTGCATATACTTGTGAAGTAAGCAAATGAGCGACTAAATAAATAGATGAATAAGTAAATAAATAAGTTGACCTTCTTAATACTAATACAGATTTCCATAGCGGATGCTAAAGAAGTTGAACTTCAGAATAGATTTGGTTCCTCGAGGTACTCCAAAAACAATCGCACCACAATTTCCTGTTGGTGCACTCGGTTGCGAGACTGAGCGGCGAGGGTCTGCCCCTCTGATGCCTTTTTTCTTCTGTTAAGCTTCTTTCGATAACATTCTCAAGGTATTAGACGTTATTAAATTTTGCCGATTCTTTATTGTTGTTTGTTTCTGTCTCTTGAACGTCAACAAATTAAACCAGGATGTTTAACTGTTTCGCCTCTTATCCCTAGACAGGCAATGTTTTAAACCCAATTTTAAACCACTCCCAAGGCTCGTCGGTAGGATACGAGTGGTGGGTTAAAAAAGACGGGGAGGGGGTTTTATATGTGCCTAAGGGAAGGGACGGAGTTGGCGGGAAAGGCGATAAATCTAGGTGAAAGTGGTCAAACATTTTTTAAAAAATCCATGTATGGACAATTTGATGTTCAAATCGATCACAACTTGTATTGTTCGAAAGCACATAGAAAAAAATCAACTACAACAAGTACACGAAGTAGCTAATAGGGTTTAGTGAGAGCATGAGCCTTTCTGTCAGTCTCTCGCATCCCTTGTATGGTAGATGGAGAAGGCGAATAGTAAATACAGGGGGGGGGGGGCCATAAGTTTTTGTACATCGTTTGCTGGCTTATTACTCTGCGGTAGTGCAATGTTTCTTGACAAGCTAGGTCTTTCTTGATAGAGCTGGATTTCCTCTATTTTCCGATTACAAACATGCCCTGAATACTGGGGATATGGCGGAGAAATTTTAGCGGAAACTGCAAACTCAGATTTTTGGTGCCGCCAAAGGCACTGACTCAGCCCGCAATTCCTGACCAAAACAGCCACAAAAACAGTCTTTGACAACGGATTTGAGTGGGATAAAAAATAGTTTCGTACTCTTGAAGCCTATTTTGAGGCGGATATGCAAAATCCACTGAAGATTCGGGTAGATAAGGGCACGGGACGAGGCTGCATCAAAATTGCTTGGATGAGAAAACCAAGCCTTAGGTTTAGAGGAGCACAGCTGGCCTGTACCTGGGCCTATTGATGAGGCTGGGTAGCCATTCTGCAGCATTTTTACTTTAGTTTTCAGATCACATTGACAATCTAGCTGATGTCCTGCTTTTTAGTGGAAAAAATCCTGGAACTCAAATTTGGTGGAAATTGGCCATTACCGGTGGCATGGAGTAGCCGTGGTTTTTTGCCCGCATATTTCTTAGACTTCGCTTTCTTGGGAAACCCCGGGCATAGCTAGAAAGAGCACTTCTTGCTCTTCAGGAATCATGTGAGCAGTGAAATCTAATTCGAAGATTTTGTGGATTTTCCAGGGAAAACTGTCACAACAACCCACTTTTTTCAAAAATTTATTTCGAGGCCGACTGCTTGATAGCCAAACCTTCCCAGAAAACCGGATCTTAACTGAAAGATACTTTGAACCTTTCCCTATTTGGCAGTCAAAAGAGCGGAACAATGCATAAGTTCCTG
>JARK01001344.1:60602-105351 GCA_000688135.1 Ancylostoma ceylanicum
GGGGGGGGGGGGGGGCGTGCGAAGAAAAAACGGCATATGTATATGCTAAAGAGCTCAGGCAAAATCCTATAAACCAGTGGTTTGAAAATTTAGTTCCAATAATATCGCACTAAACATGAATGTCTATAAAATATTAATGAATAAAATTATTAATACTATGGAAGGTGTCACAATAAGTAGAACAAAATAAAAATAAAAATCATATAAGAATGTAGCCCATTTGCTCGTTTCGTTCCCTATCCATATAGGGGTAAATAGGCTGAGAAAAATTAGGTTCTCCCGGGAACTTGTCAGTATGGCGAAGTTGAGAATAAGACAAAAGTTTTAGTTCTTCTAAAGAATTTTCAACTCTTCTCGTCATGCAACGTAACTGCCAGTCATTCGAACTGTTTTATTGTGGATAGTTTTATTCAGAACTGCTACTGATATTACTGGTAACCGTACAGTAGGTGTACGCATCGCAGTCCGAACAGCGTAATACGTCAAGAATAAAGCATAGCAGCATCTGCTCTCAGCTGCTGCCATCCTCCCCTCAGTTGCTACTCGTCCTTTTAACAGCAACTGCTCGCTGGCGGATGATGGCGATTAGGGTTAGAATGACAGCAACTCAGAGAAAATGCTGCTAAGCTCTGTACTCGGCGTATTACGCTATTCGGACTGGCGCAGATCTATAAGAGTAAGTCTAAGTTGGACAAAGGACAATTACCTTCTCTGGAACATTTCGGATTTACGTTCCCGAGAAAGTTGTGGTCTACCCTCTTCTGAGATGGACGAGTTTTCCGGGTTGAAATGGCTACACTTTTTGGACGCGCTTTTCTCAGTCAGCATTGAAAAGAGAAAGATCGCGAAATGTGACACATTCTGCTGGGTGAAAGGGGTGCACTCGGAGCTAGTGGGGAGCTTAAAATCCTCCCGGAAACGACCTTGGATAATTTTGTTATATATTTAGGCTCCACTACAATTTTTTTGAGAAAGCCCTATTTTTGCAAATGCTAGCAAATGTACACGACTATATTTACTACTGTTTTACACGCGACCCATGCATTTACTCCCTTGAAATGAACTCCTGCAGAAAAACGAAATTTATCTAACTATCTGAAATCTATCTATCTGAAATTTATCCATTCAATTATTTGTTTCTGGTAAGGCCAGTATGCTAAGTGTGTGTGTGCTAAGATATAAAGACACCCCCAATTCCAGCATTTGGTTTTATCGAAGAAATAAGACAATTTTGGCAACAGAGTCGTGAGTGTGCATGAGTTTGGGACCACTCGGTGTCCTTCTCTCTAGTTCTCTGGTCACTGAATCTCGACCTTATCTTAAATTTCTGGAAAATGTTTCTTGCAATATTTTGACCACCTTAAATGGAATTCTCGCACTTCGTTGAACATGACGATGTTTTCGTTGCAAAACGAGGCTTGTCGACACAACACAGGCGTTCCTTTCAGGGAAAAAAGTCGTTACACACAAAAGAAATCCCTCAAATCTAACTATTTTCCTTGTATTTTATCCCTTTACGTTGCTAAAAAAATGACATTTGAAAGTAGCTCACGATGCACTGATAGAAACACTTTTCCATTCTATTGTTTTTTTTTCTTTTTTTTGCAGTCTTCCTGTTTGCTCAAAGACCAGCAGAGTCGCATCATATTCGTGGTCTTTCGGGGGTTCTTGAGTGCACCGTCCAAGCTCAAAATAAAAACGAAGTGAACAACAGATTTCAAGAGCTCGGATTCTATACGTTCTATCGGGCTTTCGTGCGATGGTGTGCTTTACAAAGGGTTGATCCAGCTTTAGGTTTTCGCAGAGCTGTTCATGCACTTGCTGTAGCCTGTGTCAGCACTGACTTAGTCAAGAACAACTGCTTCCTAAGGAGACCTTCTTTGTCGTGTCCGTCGCAACCGTGGAAAGCCAGAAGCCCTCCTTTCGTTCTGGAAATTTTTAACGGTTCCAGCCTTCAGAGGACGCTGGTCACTACTATAAGTGTATCTTTCTACCGGAGTTCCCAAGGCAATAATTTTAGCTTTCTACTTTGAGGAGAGTTGGGCGGTATCTCCGAGGCAATCGTGACCTCCACCATAGGACCTGCGCCAACCAGTTCTCCTGTTACTTATTTATTTTTATTTACGCATGTATTTTTTAAATAGGAACAACGGCGCAATGCTAACCTTCAAAGCGAGTGCAACAAAAGAAAAGTGACGATTATTGAAGAGGTTTTTGGAATTTCATTGAAAGCATAAGTTTTTACCTTACTTCCATTGCAAGCTGAATGAAGCGCTGCTAGTCTTTGAGTGAACAGGAAAACTGCGTGAAGCAGAGGAAACAGCTCTTACTGTATGGTCTTTCTGATCCTTTCCTGTCGAGATTACAACAATTCTATGGGTTGATCCCATTGACTGAAACTACGTATATTTCTGGAACCTAAAAACGTGAGCGATTTTGTGGTCAGGATCGCATAAAATCACGTCGCCCGAAATAAGAGGTTCTGCATTCATGTAGGTATAGACTTACAGTGAACTTTAAACGGTCGTAGACAAGGGGCGGGATCGCGGCGCGGGCACTCTGGTTGTCTGCTGCACCGAGGCAGCGGGCCTGTTATTCAGATGGCGCCGAAGCGTTTGGGCTCAGCCAGAAAAGGGGCGTGGCCTATAATGCCCTATGGATATACAGGTGTTACGCTGCTCCTACTGACAGCTATAGAGAGTCACGAAGAAGAGTGATTATTGCGCGTTTCGACCCCTTCGGCTTAAAAGTAACGATGAATTAACGCTACTGAGCGTTTTGAATAGAGTTTTCACTTAAAGAGTTCGTTCGAAAATGAAAATTCGAAATTTTCACTAATTGAATGAAAGGAAAGTAACACATTTTTGAATTGGAACCACATACACTGACAAAGATTTTGCGAAATTATTCTAAAATTAGTACAGTGGAGTTATTTCACATGCTGAACACAAAAAATTACGCCTGCAACTGGACGAGAGTGACACCATGTGACAAAATGGACCGATTTCGTGACCAGCACAAGAAGTAACCCTCTATGGGAACCTTTAGTAAGATTTTAAGGATTAAGTCTGTGAGTATACTTCACTCTGCATGAGCCTGCTCGGCTGTCACTTAGCGGCGGCACAGAGCGTGCGTATCCACAGGGCATCGTCAGCCACGCCCCTTTTATAGCTGAGCCCAAACGCGCGCCCTCCATTCAGATTCGCGGGCGAAAACCGATACGCAGTGATTTCTCGCTGCCTCGGAAGGTGCAGCAGACAACCAGAGTGTCCGCGCCGCGGTCCCACCACTTGTCTACGGTCGTTTAGAGTTCACTGTATACCCTCTAGTGGTTCCAGTTAAAGGAGGTTGGCGGGAAAGTCCTGTCTGAAATTTTCAAAAATCTAAAATTAGTTTGAAAACTCGAAGGACTGAGGGGTGTAACCTGGAGGAAATTAGAGTACATTCCCTGGACTAATCTCTAAGGGTTATGCAAGTCTCGCACAGTTGTTCCAGCCATGCCTAGAATTGTCAGAGGCACTTTTTACCATATCTATTTTGCTCTGCTGCGGGTAATCTTAGCGGGCACTGGAGCCAGAAACGTTACTAACGCAACTATCGGTGTCCCCGCGTACTCTAACCACCACGCTGAATCATTCACCTCGAATCTTGAGATAAGAGCTTTTGTGAGCAACTACAATTTGGACGGCTTGTCGTGAGGCTGAGAGGATGTCGCATTTTGAGTTGCTCCTTCTAGATAGGAAATCGTGGCTACCATCTAGATAGGAAACTGCCTAGACCGGTAAAAAACGGAAAAGTGGAGAGCTTTGCTCTGCTTCATTCGTGTTTCACGCCATTTTCACCATTTTCTCCTTAATAAGAAGGCCCCCTACCATAAATCAACGGAGCTGGGCTGGGACACCTTACCACGCATTTCTTACTCTGCTACGCTTGGTTCCTGTTAATTATAACTTAATCTGCCACCTTGAGGCTTCCTATACTTAACATAGAATTTTCAAAAATTAGCAATATCCAATTGTTTAAAGGTTTTCAGTGTGATTGGATACAGTTGAAGGACAGAAAAATTTTCTCAGACAAATTTTCGGAAAGACCGCAGTAAACAGGAAGAACCACAGTAGAAATCAGAAGAACCGGAGGTCACCTGTCGGTTCTTCCCTTCCTTCCGACCCGTTCTATACACAAACCCATTCTGCTGCGAATCTTCCTAAATCTTTTTATCTCTGTGTACCTTGCTTCTCAATCACATAGTCGAGATCTCTTTCTGCTGCGGTCTTCCCGACAGTTTGCCTGAGATAGTAGGGCGACCAGTGGCAGGATTCCGGTTAATCCCATGTGCCATTTTTAGCTTTCTAGATTCTTCTTGGTAGGAGATGCTGTGCAAACTTAATTCTTATCTACTGGTTGCAGTTTAGACCTAAATAAATGCTGATGATTTGGGCAAATCCAGCAGTTTAAATACTTAGACTAGGTTAGTTTCTGATAGGTTGCTTCTTTCCTTTTTTTTGTTTTTTTTTTTGTTTCTTTCCACTTTTCTTCTTAGTAAAATTAATTTTGAAGACTTAATTCGGCCATCTTGGACGAACCGGAACTAAACCCTGGAACGTTTAGTGGCAAATCTTTGAAAGAAATCGTAAATTGCTGCACCTCTTCGGAATCCGTGCAGTGGTTCTGAGAAATTTAAATGATCCTTAAAAACCTTGGAAAGCGTCGGCTAGCGAGCGGCGATGTATCAGGAGACCTTTTTGATGATCGGAAGAACTCCGTTTCCTCTTGTTTCTCAGGGAAGCGAGCGGCTCAAGGTCTGAATAGAATATTTTCGTAAGCAAAGGGACTCTGAGGTGGATCAGTATGGCTACGGACAAGCTCAGCTCAGGGGTAGGTGGAATAGTTCTGAGCTTCACACATCCTGAAAAAATCTGAAGGACGTCACCGAGAGTGCTTTTATCACTACTTTTTGTCGCGTTATCATCGTGGTGTTTCACTCCAGAATTATTGGAACTTTGGTGGGACCAATGGGTTTGTGTCGAGTACGACTGTTGTAGTAACTGTTTATTGGTACAGTTATTGTCCGCCTCAGTTCACACCACGTAGGGTTCCCTGAGTTGGACTATGACAGCCACAGACGACGAATATAGTGCCGATGCCGGTTTACGTCTTCGTCAGTTCACGCCACGAAGGGTTCTCTGACTTCAGACCACAGCAATAGGCAATGGCGACGATGACGATGGATACGTCAAGACGAGCCCAGATCTGAGCATCCAGGGCCTTTTATGGAAAAGGTTTGGGCGGAATTGCCCTAGATGCTCATATCTGTACAATACATACATACTTCAAAGTAATAACCGCCAGGGGTATCTATACAAGTGCTATCAAAGTCACGACCTGGCGGTTCACAAGTACCTATCGTAAACAGTGATATCTGTCTATGACAAACTAGAATATTTCCAGGACAGAGAACAATTATATAGCTTACAAGGTTGATATTGTTAGAAATAATATTATCAACAGGAACAAAGATTCTCACCAATGGATTTCTCATGCTTTGCTGACTGCTCCTACCTCAACAATTATTCCTTCATACGAGGGATGAGCTGAATTCCGGTTTCGGGAGTTCGGAAATCCCAAAAGTGGTCATTCTGGCTTTTAACTCCTAAATTTTTAGAGATCTGACGGTAGCTGAGTTTTACTAAGTCACGCATGCTGAACTCCTCCAAATTTCGAAATTCTCTAAACTTCTGGGCTTTCGGCTTCGCGTAATACTTCCGGTCATCCCCGTTTCCTCTCCATTTCGTCCTCCATTTCTTTTTTTTTTCATTTTTTTCAACTGAATACACTCCTGTGTCGGCAACTCCAGTAGCTTTGACCCCGTGAAGAAATAGGTTCCTGACTTGCATTCTATGACCTTCGATATCCGTGAATTTCTACCTGTGTGTTTCCCCGTCAAGCTAAATCATGGATAAGCTCCCAGAAGTTTCAAGAACTTTAAATGACTGCTATTTGTTTTTGTCCTTCTATTCTTGCCAGCCGCAACCAGTCCTCTCGTCTTCTTCCTTTTCAAAAGCCCTTCTAGCCCCACTCATACACTGTTCATACCTCACCCGTACATTTTACGTCTACGTCTACCTTGTTACATCGATTTGATAGAAATTATCTAGGCCTCTGCATTACAGATGGGTCCCGCGTTCGAGCTATTAACGACATCTTCTCAACGGACCTACTAAAATGACGGAGACAGCATTGGTCGAGGAAATCGAGCCATGTTTGAGGACGGAAACGGGCAAACCGCCAGGTACTTTCATAAGTGTTTGGTCCAGAGTGAATGATAGGGTTATGCTGTGGCACCTTGAACGTAGTATCTGGGAGGTAAGGAGCCCTATGGGGACAGTCTGTTCAATGTGGACGATGATGTCCCCCTTAAGAATAGATGGAATACGTAGTTTTGCATTGCTCTTTAACCCGCAGACAGCCGCGTCCTTTCTCACGTTTTTCCACATCCTCCCAACTTCTACGTCTTTCCTCTGCTCTGGAAATTTTACAGAATTTCCAATATGGATTTCTATAACCACATTGACTCGGAAGGGTTACTGAGTTGCCAATTTGGAAATCACGTGATCAAGGCTTAATAATCTTTCAAACTGAACCAAGCGAGAAAAGGCGTGGCCAAGAACAACTTGCGGACTAGCGTTTGACTAACAAGTTTCTGATCGCATCTGAAATTTGCTCGCCCCAGAACTCGTTGACAACTTGTTCCCACACTTTCTTGTCAAAAATTTGGCGGTCTCAAAGACTGTCGACAAGTTGTAGCGAGAAAAGGTTGCTGACAACTTGTTTTTGGATGGCATAATGACGTCAAACTTCAAAGAACTCCAGTCGACAGCGATTTGCAAGATAAAAGTTGTCTGCAAGTTGTTTTGAGTCTAAGGTAGGCTGGCAACGTGTTTTTTTGGGGTTCTGATGATGGTTAAAACCAATTCAACACTTATCCTGTTGATCATTTTTGATTTCTTTGTTTCTGCTGTTTTCCAAGCATGCATTCCCTTTAACTTTCCACTATGTATTTCACTCATTTTCGCCTGCAATGATTTCAATTTAACTACGGAATTTATTCTTTGAAAAAAGTCTTCTGGCACGTCCAGGTATTATTATACATTTCCAGCTCTATTATATCCGTTATCCAGGCAGATCCTACCTGCATTTTCAACTAGAACTCGTCTTTTATATTTTTGGAATGTGTGGATGAATATACCTGACGTCCACATGCTATGATCCACACGTTATGCGCAAATTGTTTAATTCTACTTTTGCAGAAATTAAAGCGGCAAGAGTTTCTGAAGAGGTTCTCATAAACTGTTTACGGATTGGATTGGTCCTGAAGAATAGTCAGGTTTTCCATACTTTCTTCCCGCTTTTTCTCTTTTCCTTCCAGTGTGATTCTTTGTTGGTTAGTTCTTATCTTTTTTCATATGCATCACTCCAGCAAGTACTGAAATTGAGCAGTTAGCCTACTCCTTTATTATATTCTATTCTACATATTTCCCCTTCATTGCCTTTGTTCTACCTTCAAATTTTGAACTAGGGAGTTGAACCCATAAGCAGATCTTATCTATACATATCTCGAAATAGAGAGCTGATCGAGAAAAAAGTGTTTGCTTAAACTATCTTCTCAGCTGCCTGCGTAACCACTTAAATATTACGAGCACCTCAAGTGTATAAACGTTGCGTTTTGTGAAATTTGATACCACACCTTGCGTTTGCCGACCTTTCATGCAGTGGTAGGGGAAACTCAAAAAATGGAAAAACCCTAGTTGCCCATAATTTCATACTATACTTTGGAATATTCGAAAATTTTTCTCGAATAATCGAATTTCGAATTTATTCGATTTTTAATTTTTTCGAATAATCGAATTTCGAATATATTCGATTTTTCACTTTTATCGAATAATCGAATTTCGAATTTATTCGATTTTTCATTTTTTCGAATAGTCGAATTTCGAATTTATTCGATTTTTCCATTTTTTCGATTAATCGAATTTCGAATTTATTCGATTTTTCCATATTTTCGAATAATCGAATTTCGAATTTATTCGACTTTTCCATATTTTCGAATAATCGAATTTCGAATTTATTCGATTTTTCTATTTTTTCGAATAATCGAATTTCGAATTTATTCGATTTTTCCATTCTTTCGAATAATCGAATTTCGAATTTATTCGAATTTTCATTTTTTCGAATAATCGAATTTCGAATATATTCGGTTTTTCACTATTATCGAATAAGCGAATTTCGAATATATTCGATTCGCCACTTATTTCGAATTTTCGAATTTCGAATATATTCGATTTGTCATTAATTTCGAATTTTCGAANGAGGACGGAAACGGGCAAACCGCCAGGTATGTCCATAAGTGTTTGTTCCAGAGTGAATGATAGGGTTATGCTGTGACAGTTTGAAAGTAGTATCTGGGAGGTAAGAACCCATACAGGGACAGTCTGTCCAACGTGGAGGATGATTTTCTCCTTAAGAATAAATGAAATGTGTAGTTTTGCATCGCTCTTTAACTCGCGGACAGCCGCGTCCTTTCTCACGTTTTTCCACATCCTCCCAACTTCTACCTCTTTCCTCTGCTCTGGAAATTTTACAGAATTTCCAATATGGATTTCTATAACCACATTGACTCGGAAGAGTTATTGAGTTGCTATTTTGGAAATCACGTGATCAAGGCTTAATAATCTTTCAAACTGAACCAAGCGAGAAAAGGCGTGGCCAAGAACAACTTGCGGACAAGCGTTTGACTAACAAGTTTCTGATCGCATCTGAAATTCGCTCGCTCCAGAACTCGTTGACAACTTTTCTCCACACTTCCTTGTCAAAAAATTGTCAGTGTGAAAGCTTGTCGACAAGTTGGTGTGAGAAAAGGTTGCCGACAAGTTGTCTTTGAATGGCATGATGACGTCAAACTCCAACGAACTCCAGTGGACAACGATTTGTTGGTTAAAAAGCTATCTGCAAGTTATTTTGGGGCAAAGGTAGGCTGATAACGTGCTTTTGAGGTTCTGAGGATGAGTTAAAACCAATTCACTACGATTCCTGTTGATAATTTTTGATTTCTTTATTTCTGCAGTTTTCCAAGCATGCATTCCCTTTAACTTTCTCCTATTTCACTTATTTTCGCCTGCAAAGCTTCTTGTTTAACTATGGAATTTATTCTTCAAAAAGAGAAACGTCTTCCGCTACGTCTAGTTACTACATTTACAGCTCTATCAGCTGCGTTATCCAGGCAGATCCTGTCTGTTTTTTCAATTAGAACTCATCTTTTATATTTTGGAATATGTGGATAAATATATGTACGTACTTGACGTCCACACGTTATGCATTAACTGTTTAATTTTACTTCTGTAGAAATTGAAGCGACAAGATTTTCTGAAGAGGTTCCCATAAATTGTTTACGAATTGGATTGGTCCTTAAGAATAGTCAGGTTTTTCATACTTTCTTCCCGCTTTTTCTCTTTTCCTTCCAGTGTGATTCTTTGTTGGTTAGTTCTTATCTTTTTTCATATGCATCACTGCTATTTACACTTCCGCCAAATAAAATGAAATATTTAACTGAATATTTTTGAACGTGGCTCTCTCATTTCTCTGAGTCCAGCAAGTACTGAAATTGAGCAGTTAGCCTACTCCTTTATTATATTCTATTCTATTTCTGCTTCATTGCCTTTGTTCTACCTTCAAATTTTGAACTAGGGAGTTGAACCTATAAGCAGATTTTATCTATACATATCTCGAAATAGGGAGCTGACTGAGAAAAAAGTATTTGCTTAAACTATCTTCTCAGCTACCTGCGTAACCACTTAAATATTACGAGCACCTCAAGTGTATAAACGTTGCGTTTTGTGAAATTTGATACCACACTTTGCGTTGGCCGACCTTTCATGCTGTCGGAGGGAAACTCGAAAAGTGAAAAAAACCCCAGTTGTCCATAATTTCATGCTGTGCCTCATAATGCTTCGGAACATCATTGCAGGAGATAACGCATTTCTAAGAACTGTGTAGTCCCAGTTATGGAAAATTTTATAATATTTCTGGCCCTGCATAGGACATATTTAAACATAGGGAGGAAATCCGGACGATATGCATCCAATCCCAGTGGTGTTCATCTTCTCTCGTACAACTAAGTATAACTCATTTATCCACATGTTCAGTCCTTGGCGCAAATGTGGTGTCTTGGCGAGGGACAACACAAATTAAAGATGGGGTAGATTGTGGATTGTTATCAAGTAGGAATCAACAGGATAAAGATAACCTGCAGTGAAAGAAATGGATTCGCATGTCCGCTTGTTTTTTTATTGAATAGCTGAATATCCGAACCCCACTAACATATCCACTAAAGCGCGTTTATCCGACTGGATAAAATATATTGGATAGGCTCCTGATCTAACTGTAAGACGGAAGAGCTATCTCAAAGCCCCAGAACGAGTTTCCCTGACCACCTCTGAAACTTGCGCGACCCAAAGTTTGTCGACAACTAGCGAAATTAATGACCGACTATTCAGCGACTTGTCGACAACTTTTGGACCGACAACTTGACGACGAGAAGTAATGAAGGCAAGTAGTTGTCAATAAGCTTTGGGTCGAGCAACTTTCAGATGCGATCAGACAATTTGCCGTGGGGTTCAGAGGTGATGGTAGGAATTTTGTCATAGCAGAATGGATAAACTCCCGTAGGAATAGGTGCATGGTCGCAGTTTCTTTTCTCAAGGCTAAATATATTGGACACATGGCCAGGAATTTTCCGTCTTCGAAGCAGTTTCAACTACCGGATGACTTACCTTTCAGAGCTTTCAGACTCGCTCATCTCCGGTCTGTCGTCGATTTCACATCGGAAGCCCGACTACGCTCGGCGATGCATCATCGTCCTTCTGATCCACGCCGTCTTCATACTGGCGGTGTTTCTCGCGTTTCTGATCGGACACTGGCTGTCCGAGCAGAACGAGAACAACAACACTGCAGCTGACGAGGTACGAACCCGCCGCTAACTAAGACCTGCCAACTCGTCCATGTCTTCGTTTTAAGTTGGTCTACATCATAACACGTCCGTCCTCCTCACCCTCCACCACTAACCTCCCGAGTGACGATGTAACGCTGCTGACCACCATGAAACCGTCTCCTCGCTTCCAACTAACCTCGCTAGCTCCTCGTGACCGTCTGATTCCGGTGCGCCCTCTGGTGTTGGCTCCTGCGAGCATGTTACTCACAAACTCGTCCTTTATGTCGTTTATACTCAAATCCATTGCCCGATAGATCCATTCAGCTTGAGCCTCAACGGAATTTCACACTGATGGATGTGGCACCACCAGCCTACGAGTCCTATGAGTTCATGGAGGAGCTGCATGCCCGGCATGAGAAGAGGAAGCAGGATGTTCTCCTCGTGCCGCTGCCGACGCACACCCTACCTCTTCACTACGACCTCAGCGTATGTTTGTTTGAATTTGGGAAGCATTTGCTGAAAAGTTATGCAAAACTAGGAGCCTTTTAGTTGGATCTGACCAAATTCGACCAAAAAATCCTCCGTGGCAGTTTGACAGTACATCTGGAGTCATTTGGGAACTCGACAGACGATGAGATCCTCTTCCATGTCGGCACCCGTGTGAACATTGAGAGAATACGTCTGAGAAGAGAAGGNCACCGCCGCTGACGAGGTACGAACCCGCCGCTAACTCAGACCTGCGAACTCGTCCATGTCTTCGTTTTAAGTTGGTCTACATCATAACACGTCCGTCCTCCTCACTCTCCACCACTAACCTCCCGAGTGACGATGTGACGCTGCTGACCACCATGAAACCGTCTCCTCGCTTCCAACTAACCTCGTTAGCTCCTCGTGACCGTCTGATTCCGGTGCGTCCTCTGGTGTTGGCTCCTGCGAGCATGTTGTTCACAAACGCGTCCTTTATGTCGTTTATACTCAAATCCATAACCCAATAGATCCATTCAGCTTGAGCCTCAACGGAATTTCACACTGATGGATGTGGCACCACCAGCCTACGAATCTTATGAGTTCATGGAGGAGCTGCATGCCCGGCACGAGAAGAGGAAGCAGGATGTTCTGCTCGTGCCGCTGCCGACGCACACCCTACCTCTTCACTATGACCTCAGCGTATGTTTGATTGAACTTGGCAGCAGTTGCTACAAAATTATGCCAGGTAAACCAAAAGCTTTTCAGTTGGATCTGACCAAATTTGACCAAAAAATCCTCCGCGGCAGTTTGACCGTACATCTGGAGTCATTTGGGAACTCGACAGACGATGAGATCCTCTTCCATGTCGGCACTCGTGTGAACATTGAGAGAATACGTCTGAGAAGAGAAGGTAAGCTGATACCCAACAACGGTTCGCAAACCCTAGATATAGCGACACTTTCAGGGAAAAGAGTATATCCGAAGACGTTGAAGAGAGAAGATCAGAAGAAATTGGCTCGCTTAGTTCTGAAGGAACGACTCAACCGAGGGCGGTGGGTGCAAGGCCCTCCAGATAGTTGAGGACATCTGTGGATGTTGCTCTTCCAGGTACCTTCTGGAGATGGAGTACAACAGCACGATTTGCGAGGAAGACGGTGGACTTCATTGCTACTACGAAGTCGACTCGGTTGGTGATTTCTAAAGGCATATTCTTAAAAGGCGCTGAGCAACTTAAATACTACAGTGCCTTTTATGGTTAGGAGATCACCCCCACTCTTTGTACTCGCAAGTAAAGCAACCATCAAATTATTTTCAGCTGCAAAAGCCAGATTCTCTGCCTTCAAGGAACAAAAAAGTTACCCAACCTGATTGTCTCACCCTGGTTTTTCTCTGAATATTTTTCCTTCCCATGCCGTTATATAAAAAGTGTCGATGATTCATTATTGCATCACCCAGTCTGGTCTGCCGCGTCGCACCACCCGCGCGGCACGGTACACCACCTGGACGCTGTTGTTGTCAGGGAGTATTTTCCACCGTTTTATTTGCCTCTTTGCGTTCATTCTAAAATGTTTGGAAAAAAACAAAAGCAAAACGATTACACCGACAGCGCATGACAACCACAGCGTCCAACTGCTCCACCGCATCGAGTAAGTGGTGCGACGCGGTAGACCATGTGGGCCGTAATCTGTGCAGCAAGAGTGATTGACTGGGATTATAGTAGCTGCAGTTTGCTCCAAAATAGAGCGTAGCACTAACACAATGTGTTGTGGATTATCGAGCTTCACAAGATCAATCCAGTTTGCTCAATCTTAGCGCATTATTTATTTAAAGGCAGCACCCACGAAAATTTTTGTCATCGAAGTTTCGGCGCAGTCTTAAGTCTTCAACTTCGGTGAGCACGGGTATATCGGTCCATTTTGTCGAACCTTATAGAGAAACGATTTCTGAATGGCCTTATTTCGCTGAGTTATGTAGATCAAAATGGCAGAGTTGCGTGAAACGGATCTGACAAGAAAAAAGTCGATAAGGCTGCCTCTGTCGTCACATACTTTCTTGACGAATTTGGTATTTTCTTGGGGAAAAGAAAGCGGACATAGGGAAAGGGAGGAATGAAAGTTGCACGGATGTTTCTGTGGAGCAAAAACAAAAAAAGGTGGGGTGAATGACAAGAAGAAACATTGCTAATTTACATTAAGAGAAAACAATTGAATGACACGAGCCGGAAAAAGGGTAAGCAACTCTTGAAAAGCGAAGTAGTAAGGTTTCCAGACAATTATAACCAAAATAGTAGGTGAACTGTGGAGAAAAGGGCGCGGAAAAGTCTTTTTCATTGGAAAAACTGAGTGAAGGCAGGCGAGGCGAAAACAGCTGATTCGTGTCAAGTGTCGCTCCAATGCTACGTTTGCAAAGCTGCATATCTCGTACCAGTAAGCTGGTTCGAACTGTTGTACTGGAGTTCTACTTGTAATATCTCGCGTAAGGCATGGTTTCCGACACCATTTTCGTCGCAGAATTGTTGGGACTATGCTTGAGATTCGAGAACCTCCAAATGCTTGAAGATGAAGATTATTGTGGTGCTGCCTTTAACTCCAATTTCTTCTTTATGTCCATAGCTTAAGTTGCCGTACATACTTGGTTCTAACCCATCTTGAAACCCATCTGTTTTCTCCTCTCCCTATTACCCGCTTTCACTTCTAGGCCAACAACTCAGTGGTCAGCTCGTTCACCACAAAATTTGAGCCCGCACTGGCGAGATCGTTCGTGCCTTGTTGGGATGATCCCGGAATCAAGGTAGAGTCCTGGTTTTGCTCCTGATTATTTTTCAGTGGAACAGCTTGGCTGAGATAAGTCCACGTATGCCTCTCATTCCAGGCTACCTTCAACATTTCCGTCCTTCACCACTCCAAGTACGTGGTCCTGTCGAATATGCCCAAAAGCGGACAAAAGCGCAGAAGTGGGGATGTGGTCACCACAACGTTTCATGAGACGCCGCCTATGTCCACCTACTTACTCGCTTTCGCTATCGGTAAGTAATGCTTACTGTGCATTGCTTTTGGAACCATTCAAGCTTAATTTTTGCTTTTCTCAGGGGAGCTGTTGCCGCTTGAAATGCGCACGGAGCGCAACCTACCCCTTGCTGTATGGACGCATCCGGAGGACTTTCTTTCTGCTCGGTTTGCCGCCAACTTCTCGCCGGTGATGTTCGATAGAATAGAGGACGAATTGGAGGTAATACTGAAGGATGAGACGCAAGCGCTATTCAGCTGCTTCAGCTCCAAAAACCTTGATAAAAAAACTCCTGGTCTTTGTCTGGGGGCCTATTTTCACAAGTATCATTCCTTTTGTGTCATGATGCCCCACCACTCTGAGGTTACGGATGGAAAAGTGCGGGAATTTTGAAAACAGTGCCTTTTTCAGCAGGAAAGTCATGTGAAATAGTCTTGATGATCATGATGATTACATAGTTCATAACGTCTCTGTATGGTTCCCAGAAGTATAGAAAAATACGGGCTTTCACTAGATAGACATTGCCGCATTTGTCCAACTTAAGGCTGTGTTTATACTTCGTCGCGCGGCTTATGTCACGGACATGCTAACTGTTCAAAACCGTCTCGCTCCATTTGGAAACACTTGCACACTGCGGTAACGTTGTAGCAATTGGGGTCAATTATGGCGACACGACATCGTGGACCTCTGCCGCATCTTGCTTGTACTTCCTTTCATTCAGAAAACAAGCGAACGACTGAATTCGCATCGCGTTTCCTAGCAGGCGCGATGCCACGATCTTGTCGAAATTGTGGGCTAGAATTTGCAGTTGCCTCCTTCCTCCTCCAGCTCTTCCAGCTTACAGCCTACTTATCTTCGCAGCCCATCACATCGCGCATGTTCTGGATGTCGCAGCGATGCCGCATCGCCTCGCGATGAAGTATAAACACAGCTTAATCGAGTTCTAATTGTGTCATTACTTTGAATAAGGGAAAGTGGCTTTTGTCGCTGATCGCTGTTTCACATAACATATTTCGCAATTCGATTGCTAGCTGTAGAAAGTATGTATTTCCAGGTTCCTTATCCACTACCTAAAATGGACTTCATCGCGGCACGCAGCTTCCCCGTAGGAGGAATGGAAAACTGGGGTCTCATTGTTTTCGATAAACAATCGCTACTGTTGGACAGCTCGCTTGAAGGTTGGTTATGCAGGCTCAAAGAATCTCTCGCTCCAACTGAATTTCCCTCTTCAGACAGCCTTAACATGACGGTGGATCGTCTCTACCACGAGTACAGGATCGAGAAGATCATCACACATGAAATCGCACACCAATGGTCAGTTGCTTGCCACCTTCTGGATTTGAAAGGCAGCTGGCGACAAATACTTTATTTTCTGCTCAGGTTCGGTAATCTGGTGACGATGCGGGACTGGTCCGACTTGTGGCTGAACGAGGGTTTCGCGACCTACATGGTTTATCAACTGCTGGAGCAAGAGCACCCAAAGCTCACCGAGAATGAGTACCTAACTCGGCTGTGTCAACTAGTTAGGAGACAGGTGAATACCATGCTTCACAACTGATTAGATTTGGAGTGATATAATAAAAATTAAAGGGACTAGAAAAAAATTAAAAGCGATTTACTTTAAATTACTGTCTACATTAGCGTATTACTGTTCCAGCAAGTGTGCAGTGGCTATGTGTCAGGAAGGCGCAAAACTATTTGGAGAGCTATTCTGAACCCCAGAACAAGTTGACTGATCGCATTTGGAGCTTGCTCGAACAGAACTTGTTGACAACTTGCTTTGGCTTTTTTGTCGGGAAGTTTTCAGCTCAAAGCTTGTCGACAACTTGCAAAGTGGTTGTCCATTGACTCTGCAGGTTGTTGGTAAGTTTTTAACCGGCAATTTGTCGACAAGAAAAGACGAAAACAAGTTGTCAATTAGCTTTGGATCAAGAAAGTTTCAGATGCGATCAAACAACTTGTTCGCGTGGTTTTGAGTGTCATTCTCGTTCACCCCTGCTAAATTCACTGACACTACTTCACAGCCGCGCCGCAACATTGCTGCGCCACGGTTCTACCATGTCCTACTTGTATTAACAAGCTATGACACGTGACTGCTAACATGTCCTAGCATTTCACGTTGATTCTAACCCGTTGGGAACCCCGTTGGGCGTATCAAACCGTGTCAAGACCGTGACTAACCCCGTCGCGGCTGTCCAGTTCTGCTGTTGAAAAAATGAAAAGTTCAGTCCGGTGTGCAGGCTGCCTTATTGTAATTTATAGGCACAACAGAAGGTGTGCACGCTGAATATGTGTAATTTTACGACAAGAATGCTAAGGAAGGATTATGAAGAGCGCATGTATGCAGAAATTCAAGATCGGCAATCTGGGCTCAATAGATTCAGATTACTTGGCTGAACGTCACCAGTATACTTGACCGTAGCCCATATTTCACTTCATGCATAGAGATTACGGTAATACGGTCTGCCAACCGGACTGAATTCTTCATCTTCCAAGGGTCAATGAGGATCAACGCGGGAATGTGTGATTTTTTTTTCATTTTTGTTGGTATTTACTGGGATATTCCATTGAAGGAGTATTTTTATTAGTGTGAGCTTACTTCACAGGTGATAGCATTTTATTCCTCCAAACTAGAAACAAACTGTTTTAGTCTACCCTGGACCGTCCAGCGTTGGTTCGGCCACTCACCACTGAACAAGAGGTGGAGCAGTCATTCCATGGAACTCACCTCTACACCAAAGGATGCGTGATGGTCAACATGATCCGTGACTTGGTTTCTGAGTTTGAGTTCCGATCTGGCGTCCGCAGGTATGTAACACACATTGTCCACTATTCCTACTTTGCCATTCCTGGATACCCCGCAGTTCTACTTAGGTATCTCCGAAAAAACGCCTACCGGTCTGTGTCAAGGCAGGAGTTGTGGGAGAGCATGCCCGCTTACGCTGACCACGGTGCAGAGCAGCAGCGGCTCAGCGACGTCATGGAGGGTTGGCTGGTGAACGAGGGCATTCCGGAGCTCAGCATTAGGTGAGTTGATCCCTGCCATTACTATTTCTCTAGTGAAAACACTAACTCCAGCCGCAACTACCATAACGACATGATCACCGTAACGCAGAGGCGATGTGACGACCACTACCACAAGGCGTTTCTTAAGGACAGCAGCAAGTGAGCTGGGATATTTCCTACTCCAGGCAATAGAAACTGGAACTTCCTTCTTCAGTGAGTTGAAAGATGAGCCAAATGGACCCCGAACAACTCGAAGCCGACGCGATGACGACCAAGGGACCACTCCTTTCAACGACGCTCTGTTCGAGTACCTGCCCAGCGACAACGTTGAGCCCGTGAAGAAAAAGCGGAAACATGGCCGGAGGAAGGCAAAAAAGGTCTTTACTTGACGCATTTAATATCTTTTTATCACCACCTCTTTTTTTCTACCTCAGCACCGAACAACAGCCACTCCTCCATCGTCCAGCATATCCATAGACGCGCGGAGAGAGGAACTACGCAAACCGCGCCACACTCCCAAGCCGAGCGACCTCTGGAGCATACCATTCAGTTACACCTTCGGATCTGTGAAAAGCACAGAAGGGCAGGTGTGCGGTCTGGATTACCCTCAAGTTCTGTGCTGCATCTGGACTTGTAGGTGGTGCGACAGTTCTGGCTGAAGAATCGAAGCGTCTCGTTCGTCGACGTTGAGCTGACACCTAGCCAGGCGGTTCTTGCGAATCCAAACTGGGTTTACCCTTACAGAGTGAACTATGACATCACGAATTGGAAAATGATCGCGAGATTGGTGAGATTTTATTCCACCCAAATTGCCCATCCAACGTTGCGCCTCTTCCAAGAAATGGGTCCAGCTTTGTTCAAAATAGACAGCATTATGTAGACAGGAATATGACATTACCTGCACCATTTTAGTTGCACCAAAACTATCGCGAAATTCCCGCCAAATCCCGCATGCAGATCCTGGTCGATGCTGAAACCTTCCTGGCTCATTCCGATCTACCCCAGTTGTTCGTGTACATTTTAGGGTGAGTTTACTGCAAAAATATACGCAAACGTAGAAAACATCTGTGTGAGAGAAATTTCGCATTCCCAATACTCTGCCCAGTTTTTTTTTTTTTTTTTGAAAATATGTAATTCAGTCCTACTTTTATGTTTGCATCTAGTGTCGGAAAATACACAGTTAATCTGACCCAGAGGCGCATTTTACTATTTATACTGGACAATCAATTTTTAAAAAAAAACAGTTAAATGTTGAAAAAGGAAAGAGGCAAAGAGCAAAGGAATTTAAAAGCTCTCCCTGGAAACCGCAGTAAAGAGGGAGAGCTTTTCGAAAACCAGGACTTAGCTGAACATCGTCTTCTCGTAGTAGTTGTCGCGCCCTTCCTCCGGAATAGCATAGTAGCACCGAGTCGTCTTACCTTTATGTGTCTAGCTTTTAACCGAAGCTTTTATGCCTATTTTTCATTGAACTCTGATTTTCTCCCAGGTACCTGGCCGATGAGACAGATCTGGGTGTCTCGTTGATCGGAATGAACGCGATTCATCGGCTGTTCGACTCCTTCCGAGGAGTGAACCTGCCGGAGCTGCAGCTTTACCTCGCTCCGGCTGTGGCGCAACTCGACAGGCTTCTGGACGAAAGTCAGACAGATACCGAACTCGCTGCTTTGTGGCTGATCGACCCCACTCGGTAGCTGTAAAATTTTTTTTATGCATTCAAAATCCAGTTCATACAGTGCTGTATTTTTAGGTTGTCAAAGCTTTACCACCTAAGGTGCATGACCAATCTTCCCACTTGCGATCATCAAGCGCAGGTGAGATCACCCATTGTTCTATGTGTTATACTTCTTAGAAACTTTCATCTCATGGTAATAAAGATACGAAAAAGTAGTGATGAGCACGTGAAATGCTTCCAAAGCTGGCTTCTTCTCAAATGACCCACACGCCTCCAGGGGGCATATTGCCGTTTTGAGCCTTATTTAGGAGCAGCTGTGTGACCTAATGAGTTCGAGGTTTTCTAGGGTTCTCTAGCTCTTAAACATTGCTCATTCATCTGATTACACCTCCTTGTCCTTTATTTGTTGTTTCAAGGCACGCCGCTGGATGCTGTTCCCGAACTCGCCGCATGATGACGTTCACAAACAGGTGACAGCCGTCTGCCACTACTTCTTCACGCACAACGTCACACGGGAGGTGAGCACCCACCAATACATGTAAATAACAAGCTCATTATGAGATTGTAGGAGTCACTACTGGAGGCGCAGCTGAAGAGCCGCGGGAGCCTGTGGTCCACCGCTGTGCAGCTGGCCGCTTGCTCCCATGCTGACCGCGTCATCAGGCTGGCTGCCAAGCAGATCGTCGCCACGAAAAACGCCGCCATCTTCGCCTCCACGTTGCAGGTTTGTGACCTTGAGAGTAGCACCTACGATAATTTCCCTATCACCATAACTTATTTCTAATTTTAGCACGTTTGGAAAAGAAACGAAAAGAGAAAGTAGTATAACGCAGTGATCCATTTTGTCAAATCCTAACTGAAAGACAGTTCTTTCATTGACATCAATTTAGCCCGTTTGCAAAGGTTTTTTTTTGCCGAGTTGAGCTTAAAATGGAAGAGTGGGAATGGAAACAAGCTAAAGGATAAGCCGTATTTATACTCTTCCGCAACGCGGCCGTCGCGCACAAACAATCTGTTCTAAAGTGGTGGGTCTCGAGTGGATGCACGCGTGATATGCGGTCGCGTTGTGGTAGCTGGCGTTTATCCACGCGACACGGATCCACGTCATGTTCTGTTTATATTAGGTTGTCGGGAAAAGATTGAG
Source organism: Ancylostoma ceylanicum (assembly GCA_000688135.1). Classification (NCBI taxonomy): domain Eukaryota; kingdom Metazoa; phylum Nematoda; class Chromadorea; order Rhabditida; family Ancylostomatidae; genus Ancylostoma; species Ancylostoma ceylanicum. The sequence goes on from JARK01001344.1 coordinate 80,883, forward strand.
ACACTTCACCGAAAAATTTTCCTCTAATTTCTCATTCTGGATTTATGGACAAGTCTATACAGGTATATGATAGAATATTCCTGTAGCATCTTCCTAAGGGTATATAAGGTTATGGCTCTGCGCGGCTTTTCAACTAGCCGCTCAAATGGACGAGCAGCCACTTCGAGCAATTGTGTTGTACGAGCACCGACGAGGGACCAGCGCACGGAGGACAGCCGATAACATCAATGCAGCATTCGGCTCGACGGTCGTGAGCCATGCGACGGTGAGCCGCTGGTTCCAGCGACTTGGTTCGGGCGACAGATCACTTCAAAGTCGCTCAACCACGGGGCGACCACCTGAGTTGAAGGACGATGACCTGCGAAAAGCGCTTGAAGAGCGACCGACGGCATCGACCAGCGAACTGGCGCAGATGCTCGGGCGCCACCACTCCACCATCGCCGACCGCCTCTACGCACTCGGGTACCGAAGAGTGATGGCCCGATGGATACCACATGAACTCACTGACGCTACCCGTGCTGCCCGTGTCTCAATCTGCCAATCATTGCTGCTGCTTCCCAACCGCACGGACTTTCTCGCCAATGTGGTGACGGGGGATGAGAGCTGGGTACGCTACCATAACGATACGCGTGTCGCCTACTGGCTCCCACGCGAAGAAGAGCCACCCGCACAGCCCCGACCCAACCCACACGCCAGGAAGGCTCTCCTCTGCTGTTTCTGGGATGCGCGGGGGATGCTGTTTTGGGAGCTGCTAACTGCTAACCTCATAGTCAGCGCCGACGTTTACAGCCGTCAACTGCGGGATTTGGCCTCTGCAATCCGAGGAAAGCGGCGTCGACGTGTCGAGGTGCACCTTCTGCACGACAACGCACGCCCTCATTTGGCTTCGACAACTCGTCGGCAACTGGAAGAGCTAGGATGGACAACGGTTCCGCACCCACCGTACTCTCCAGATCTCACACCCTCCGACTACCACCTTTTCCGGTCGCTGAAGAACTTCCTGGCTGGACAGCGCTTCACCAACTTCCAAGCCCTCCAAACTGCTATCGGCGACTTCTTCGAACGACAGAATCCGGAATTCTGGCGCCGCGGGATTGAGTCCTTGCCTGATCGGTGGCTGAAGGTGGTAGACACATATGGTGATTATACTGTGTCTTGATGTTCTGTAATGAAAGAAAAATGATTAAAAATTAATTGTGTTGAAGAGTGTCTCAATCATTTCCCGACAACCTAATACTTTTCTTTCGAAGACGACGGGTTGGGCTTAAAGGCAGCACCCACGGAAACTTTGGCCTCTCAAGTTTTCACTTTCTCAGAAACTTCAGTACATCCCATACAGTTCACCCACAAGAAAAGCTGCGGAAATGGCCTGTATTCAGCTCAGTAACCAGTACTTCTGCGTGACAGCGAACACTTTCGACGAGTTTACCGCCCGTTAAACACAGGGCGTTCCTTGAAACGACGTCGAATCAGCTGTTTCACTGCATTCCCAGGTCCCAAATTCACTAGTTTTTGTTTCACTGCGAGTCATTCTCGTGATTTTTTGAATATTTTTTGTTGTTTCCACGCACTTCTAACATTTTCCACGCGCATTCAATGATGTTCATACCTACCTGGGTAAATTGAAGTCTATTTTTGTCATAATTTCAATTTTAAGCAATTTCTCCTCCATTAGAGAATTCCATGAAGTTTTCTTTTTCCAATGTTGGTTTTGTTAATCACTACACATTATCCAATGGGTATTTCTTTTGTTGAATTCCAAAAAAGGCTGTATGTAAGACCAAAATCTCGGTTCGAAGAGACGGCATTATCGATCATTTGATAGCGGCCCCCATCCCCCTGCCCGAGCAACTCGACCACCCCTGTTGTCCATAACCTGAACATGAGCTCTTAATAAGGACATATTTGGCGTTCCTGGGAAGTTTTAGCTTCATGAAAACGTTAAGCAGCCCCGTTACATTAAGCATATGCTAAAACCTTCAAGACGAAAATTTCCGTGGGTGCTGCCTTTAATTCCCATTGCGCCTGCCCGCGGACGGCTGGTTTCGTCGATGTTTTGAACTGCAATTGGCCAATATTTCTCTTTTTTTGCTGAAAAAAACCTGTGGGACCGGACGATATAGAAACGTAATCGTTGACGCTTGCGCTAAATCGAGCTTTGCGCGAGTACGTAAATTTGCGAAGTTGGACATGGCGCTACCGTGCGACGGGATTGCTTCACTACACGTCGCGACGAGCATGTTGTTGCCGTCGCAGCGACGCCATCGCCTCGCGAAAAACTATAAACGCAGTCGTTAAGCAAAGTAACCTATAAACACAGTGTTGATGATTTGTAGATCATCGACTTTATACTTCTTGTAACCATTGGGATCGAGATCACGTGAACATTTACCCAAGAGCTATTGCTTATCAAAACCCACAATTCGTTTATCTAATCATTCATCAAGTATGAAGTGCAAGACTTTCAAAGAATCACTCAGGCGATTTTCCTTTATTGTGAAAGAATATTCCAGTTCTTTCAGAACCACTTTTTCAGTTTTTCACCAACTTTCAAATTTTTGTTCAGGCACAAACCTTGTGAAACTAAGTAAAAAGGTGTGTCAAAAAAATCGAGTGAATTAAACATGACTTCATCGCGGGACTAATAGAACGAGGAAAATTGGAATAATCGGTAGAGGGCCCATTCGGATAGGGAATTTCCGAAAGTAAGGTAAACCGTCAAAGTGAGCCTTGCACTGAGATCAGCTGAAAGCTCTAGCAGTGGCGCACAGGTCTCAAACCATATGTGAGTGTTTGACTTTGATGTTTGTAACCCGTTGATAATGGGGAATTCGAAGCGAATACACAAGGCAAGGTGAATCGCTGAATGGATTTTTGATCTCGTCCAAATTGCTGGGTGCCACTTTTCAACCATTTTGCGCGAAAGGACGCTCTTTAAACCTAAGAAACAGGACTGGTAATTACCTGTCATCTACCGTACTCAAAAAAAATTGCTCGACTTAACCGCCATTCTTTCCAGGCCTTGGACAACTTCTTACTAGAAATAATTTCCAAATTTCAACATAATACTGGAAACGCGTTTTGTTCCTTCATCGTTTACTGCTTTCCAGGCTTCTAAACTAACGGAACAACCTGTCTACTTTAAAACAGGCAAAGCTGTTCCAGGGGCATATTTGGATTGAATAGACCACACGGTGTCCGCGGTGTCATAACCGAAAGCATCCCATTAGAAATCGGACGTATCATAATTGACAATCTCACAACAAGAAAAAAATGCAGCTTATGAGTAGCTCAGACTCTCACGAACTCCCGACTTCTTTACATCTATCATAGCTTGTAGGTGATTAGCGTGCTCCTTAAATGTAAGTCAGCCGAATTTTAGAATAGTCAGTTGTAAGGAGACACGATTAGTCTGTCTTTTATAAAAATAAGGAATTCCTCAGTGTAAATCCATCAGAAGAAAGAAGAAAGATCATAACAACCCAATTGGGGCACCATGAAGTGCGGTTTTGTTTCGTGAGCTCTCCGAAAAGGCCAAGATATTCGGAATCCATGGTTGGTTTCCTGAAGCAAATGCATTCAGCAGCGAAACCCAGTCAAATTTTTATTTTGTTGACTTACCTCAATCAAATTTTTTTGTCCAGTCGAAGACTTTGTTATCGTCTTATACATTAGAAGCCTATCAAGGAGGGATTTGGGTGATAATTTTGGGTATTCCAACTCCTAACTATGCAGGTGAGCGACTTTTTAAAATGATGGCGAAACAGCGTTAAGAACATTAAGAGTCAGGCAGATGTAATGAAGTACAAAAAAGAAGAAAAGATGTATAAAAATACAGAAAAAGTGACTGCTTGAATAAGTGGGAAGACAAATCAGTATTTTGAGAAAGACGATCTGTAAAGTGAGGATAAATCTCAAATATTTAATTCCAGTCTGACTTTTCCCTTCACTACAACGCGAAGTTCCGAAAAGCGTTATGGACCCAAATCGGCAAAATGACGACGGAAGAGAGGCGGCTGCTGTTCTCAGTGGATGAGGCACGGCCGCAGCCAGCGTCAAGGATCATAGTCCACTCCATCAGAACCCTGGACGAGCTTAATCAGGTGTGGTGGTGTCATTTTCACCAACATGACAGAAACTCATCGGCGAGTCTTCAGGTTCGATCGCTGGTGAACGACTGGGGGCCAAAAATGACCAAACACCTGGAGTACATCGAGCGGCATCTTCGATGGAAGATCCGCGTGTCTCAGACCTCCTTGAAGGAGTTCTTCTCCAATCACGCCACAATTTGACAGCCCAGCTGTTCGAAAGAGACCATCAACTTCGTGTTGGCGTTATGGTTTACCTCTCTTGTACGGGTCTTTCCCTTTCATAGGGTGACTGCTCTTAATTCTCTTGTTGCGCATAGCACAACTCTTTGCTGATTTTCTTTATCAGTGATCTCGTCGCCACTCATCGAATTCTACTTCATGCCAAAACATAAATTGCCCAGATTCTTTGCATTTATCGTTATTAGTTGTACAATAATGGAGTCTGTTTCTCTTATCCTCTAGAAGACGACCTCCTTTTATAAACTTTACTATTCACTAAATTATCACTGTGTGAGTTATGTGAAAAAGTCACTGCAGCTACGTAGTTCATTACCGGAATCCGCAACCAAATCATAAAGTCCGTCCACGTCGGAAGACCTAACATTGTCTGTGATCCTTACGCCGCCTGATAGGAACTCGCATTTAGCAGAAATTTGAACAATACTTATCGATTCCAGCTGAAAACGTGTACCTCATTGAACAACGACATTTAATAAATATATCTATACATGTAACCGTACATCAACAACAACGGTAGAATAAACACCCAGAAGAATTAAAGTAAACACATCCATGTTGTACATACTTCTTTAGATCACCAACAAGGTGTCAGGATATGTATGAGAAGAAACTAGGGGGGCCTCATTTCTTTCCTTTGTGATCTTCATCCTCATCCTCGTCCGAGGCTTCTTCCGACTCTCCTTCGTCGTCATCAGAATCCTCATACTCTTCGCTTTCATCGTTATCATCGTCGCCGTCATCGTAGTTGCCGCTGGAAAATTGTCCTCTTTTACCTCTTTGTTCTTTTTTTTTTGGGAATCTTCAGTTAAAGGCACCGTCCCACATCAGAATCATTTCTGAGGCACAGAATTATAATTAAGTAATATAATTTTTAAGATTTTTAAATGACATGAATCTTCGTGAGCCCCTGGTCACAACGGTAGACCTGATTTCCAGAACTGTCAAAACACCGTTTTCGAAGCCAGCATTTCCAAGAATCTTGTGAGAGGGGCCAGCGTGGGAATGCGGGGCTCCGGCACCACGAACTTACTACCTCGTTGGTTACGTATATTTTAACGGTGGTCTCATTCGAGAAAATGGACGTCGGTGGTTTTGGGAGATCGAAGAAGTTTGTGGGATTGAGATGGGGTAGGTTTGTTATTCCCGTGGATTGAAACATATTCTTTACCCATGGTAAAAACCGCTTTCGGGTCTGCACGCTACCGCCGTGTCGTCGCAGCTTAGAGGAACTTTAGGCTGGCAGTATGTACCCTTCTGTATACCCCTCGAGAATTCTAGCAGCAACCTTAGGCGCAGAGAGCTCTAAGGTTAGGAGACCTCAGTTCAACAGTTTCACAACAACGTTTTGCTCCCGGATGTACCATTACAATTTCCCAAAGTGTGTATACCCGAATTTAGCCTGGTAAACATCTGCATGTTTATGCACATGCGACGTTGTGTACAACCAGCTGCTATCTATGGGTGAACATACCCATGACTGTGAGATTACCGTCCTTCCAACTTTGTATCCTAGCCCTAGGCCTGGACGCGCCACTGAGATTACCAAGGGTAAGTGATTTGACGTTCGCGTCAAGATAGGTAAATTTGGAGATGTTTAAAGGTTTACCTTAGGTTTTCTCGACTATGCATGCTGACCCTGGACCTCACGGTCCTTGAAACTAACGTTAAAATCTTACTCAAAAAATTTTGAGGAATTCTTTCCATCTGAAAAATCCATAACGATGTAACCATAAAGGTTACCATTCAATCGCCTTCGCTAAACTTGGGACTTTTCAGAGGCTTAATCAGAGATAATGTAGCTAGTCAAAAGACTACTGTTCCAACCACGCCTCAGACACATGAGTAGAGACCTTCATTTATGGTGATTATATCGCTGAATGAATAAGCTTTTGGAGAAAAAAACATTATGAAAAGCAGAAAGCTTTCCCGCCAAAGTACTGAAAATGCAAAATTCTACCTCGTACTCTGACATCCACAAAGGAACTTGTTTGTAAAGTCACTTTTGCTGCATCCAAACATTTTTAACCACAGCCTCACCTCCACATCTGCCCCCCTCCTCCATAGCTGTCGTCCTCGTCTTCCTCATAGTCTGGACGATGTTGCCTTCCATATTCATGCCGCCGGGCTGAAGTACATAAATATTGAATGGAGGTCAGAAAAAATATTGCTACGACGCATACGAGCCTGAAACACTGTAATCCTTGGTCTCTTTCGTAGGGTAGTTGCACTTGGGACATGGCAGTTCCTTGGCCTTTGCAGTGACGGCTACCCCTTTACGTCGGACGTGTTCTTCGCAGAAGCAGATTTTACATCGCATGCACGTGTACGTGCCAAGACGATTGCACGACATGCCTATAATATCACGGTTTGCACAAATTTCTACTATAAACATGAATTTTATCGCTTCTCCCCATCCACCCCCTCCCCCCCCCCTAAATTCTGATGCAGCTGAAGTACGAATAAATATTTACAAATGCACCTACATTTGTAATTTTCGCTATAAACCTGCTGACAGCTGGCCTGATGCTCGAACTGGTCGTCTTCGCACAAGAAGTTCATGCAATAGCTGCAGTGGTACATTCGACCACCTGTAAAATATCCGTACTGAAGACATTCATGTGTCGCCCCTCTCCTTCTCCCTCAAATCTACCCACCGTGATCCCACACGCCTCGCTTGCATTCTATGCACTCAGCGTTCCTCAATGGACAAGAACAGGCATGGGTTGTCAGACATTTCCTGGCATGACAGACGAAAGCCTCGCAGAAGTCGCAGATGGCGCCCACCATTCCCAGCCCTGGAATATCACGCTGGAAACGTGCTTAGTAAAAATTTGCTCAACATCCATGTTTGAACTGGATTCCACGTGCTAGTGATGAAAAACCCCACCTGTGGTGAACTTTCCCACGTGTTTCACGACGCAGTCGCCAGTCTTGGACATACATTTCTGCTTCCCGCACTGAGCGCAAACAGGTAGTTTACATATGGATGAGCAGAAATAGCAGAACGCTCGGGATCTTTGATCTCTCAGGCACTGGTCGCATTGCTGGAATGAAATTGTTGTGATTTCTTTTTGCCCCTGAGCATCTATTGGTGCCTAGCCTTTGACAACTAACCAGAGTTTACCTCACAATTAGAAGTAGGAGAATCTTCTATGCTCACTCAATCGCATTAGCTTCGGTACTCAAAAAAGACATTTATACACTCCAAAAAGTTCCCACATGCAAAAAAAACAGTAAAACGGCGATGCACAAATAATTCCGTGGCATTTTTCATTCTCCAAACTCTCTTTGAAATTTGACTAAAGCATTAAATTACTGTAGTATACGAAACAGTTCTATACCGGTTTTATTGCACCTCTGAAACTCCTTCAAAAAAAAAGAGTACCACTTCAGAATCGTTCTTGAGATTTCCGCAAAATAATGATCTCCAGTGGCTGCAGATTAGCATGTTATACGTTATTCCGTGCAAAGTTGCCACAAAACCCGTTTTTGAGCCTCAATTCTTCAGGAGCCAATGGGCGGAGCCAAGGCGAGATGAAAGGGTTTGCGGAGCATGTACTCCCTCGCTCCTCACACATGAAGCGCAGTTTCTATTCTGTTAGAGAGTGGAAAGGAGCTGACACGAGGAGTACGAAGTTCCGCGGAAGGTACGCTACTGAGAGTGAATTAATCCGAAATCTACTCAGCTCCGCCTCCGGCCCCTCCCACTTTCTCTCTAAGTATTGTAGCTCAAGAACTGATTTTCTTCAGAAATTTTGGATGGGATCTCATGGGCCATTTTGATCAGCTGTCACTGGAAATTCTTTTGATGCAGAAATCTCAAAAACGATTTTGAGGTGCGAGATTGCTTTGAGAGTTCACTCATTCACTAGTCAAACGGTATGGAATGAAATTACCATATTTCCTACATTATGGATGAATGTGAAGAACAAAACGTTCAACTCAACAACATCTTTTGTGCAGCACCGTTCCACAGTGATTTTTTTTTTGCAAGCAGGAATTTTCCCTGGTAACCTACGACTTCCTAGTATCCCAAAAGTATGAGAAGTTGAACCGTTCTACCCAAGACAACCCCTGACCCACCATCTGGCCATTGCAGGGATGCTCCGCTAGACTGCGCTCTCCACTTCTGATCTTCTTCTGGAGCTCCCGTTGTTTCTCGGCCTTCTTCCTTTGCCCTGTCTTCTTCTTCGGCATGGCCTGAAGGTCAATGCACAGTGACAAACGTCTTCAAAACGGTACTACAAATTCAAATCGAAGCATCACTTTGGTTACTTTCTTCAGACCGGTCTCAAGAATTAAAACAGTAACGAATCGTTGAATAAAATATGTAGCTGCGAAAAAAAAGTGAAATGCAGGAAAAATGCCGTCACGTGAACACTGGTTTTTCAAGTTCCAATGTAAAAAAAAATAGTGGCAGAAGCTATGAAAATAGGTGATCAGATGGTAAACAAGAGAATGCATCCGCACAACAAGCTCGTATTCCGTTCTACGTTGAACGGTGAAAAAGCGGTGATCCAGGGAAGACGCGAAAGCACGAAGCTCCATGGAATTGTCGCTTCTGACAGCTATGAAGTAATTCTACGCTTGCACAGACGTAGTTGGATGTACGGAACTGGTACAAGTGCGTTTTCTCTTTTCCCTCTGAATCTTATAATACCTAAAGCCTTCCACAGGATAGCAAATTAGAGTCGCACCCAACGCCCCACCTTGTGGATCATCGCTAAGACTCTGAAGAAGGCGAACTCGCCGAGTCGAATAAAAATCATAACAATCTCGTGAACGGCTCCAAGCAAACAATCAACAATGTAGCAAATTAAATCCTGAACGATACAGTCAGAAGATTTTGAGCTGGTGTTTACCAAATATGGGCACAGAAGCAAACTTCGAATGACAACAAATGGCAAGGTCAGGTAAGTTTATGTGGAATAACTCTTGCAGAGGTTTGCGAGGTCTTATCTTCTTGTGCCTGTATCAAGATCAAGTGAGCCGTTATGGAGACTCCTTCCAAAACAACTTAATATGATAAATTAGCTCAATAATCGTAAAAGTAACAAAATTAGAAGAAACACGTGAGATGACTCAAAGCTCGAGTCCCTCATCGATAGCACTATTACTTGCTCCTAGAGTTAGGGTGCCTTGGGAACGATCCTGTGATAATTTTCAGGTCGACGCCTGCAACGCGTTTTTGATGAAGAATTTACAGCATGAAGTGAAGCATCCAAATGAAGTTGGGCACTATTCCACTTTCCCGGACCCAAAATCTTCAAGAAAAATTTTTGGCTGAAACTTTGCCTAGGTGGGTTATTTGGGGTGCTGAACACGAATATCGTATTCCTTTTGTACCGTAAACCCATTTTAGTAGGGTTAAGGTAGGGTAACCCAAGATACAGTATCTCGTAGAATCCTTTCGAATTTTGCTCGGGAGGGGGGGGGGTTATTTGGGGTGCTGATCACGAATATCGCATTCATTTATACCGTAACCCCATTTTTGTAGAGATACGGTAGGTATACGGTAGAAAATTCAGAAAAAAATGCCAATTTCAAGGAGAAGACAAAGGTGGCATGCAAAATGATGTTGATATTCGTAATCAGCACCTCAAATAACCCCCTTACGCAAAATTTGAGCGAGTTCCATGAGATACCGTATCTTGGGTTACCCTACCGTAACCATATAAAAATGGGGTTACGGTACAAAATGAATACGATATTCGTGTCCAGCACCTCAGATAAGCCCCCTGCGCAAAGTTTCAGCCAAAAATTTTTCTTGAAGATTTTGGGTCCGTGAAAGTGGAATAGTGCCCATTGATAATTCGACACATGTCCTCCTTGATGTAAAATGAGCAAATTCCCCAAGAAATTGCTCTACTAACCGGGCTACTCCATAAATGGACTTTTTTCAACTAGCCCTGGAGTCGTATTAATCAAAGGTCAGAGGAGGAAATGGAAATCGAAGATAAAATAATGTGCTGAAGTTTTCGAAAGACATCTTTGCAATGCGGCATCATGCGGGGAGGTGAGGTAGGGAAATACTTGAGTACCGTGACTATGACAGTTCCGATTCTCCTCAATTCCTTCAGAAGAAACCCCATCTTCGGATGAAACATAACGTCACAACATGGATTGAACATTTCCTTTCCACTTAGAGGTAAAGAGAACGGAATGCAGAATTGTAGGAAATACAGGAAGAACTCGAGTCAAGATTTACAGCAATCAAAGCTATGAGATCAGCGTGACTGTGAACACATTATTCAGGAGATAGAAGCAGACATCATTGAAGAGGAGAACAAGTTTGGTGAGTCAGCTTCCGTACCTCACTTGAAAAGGGTGGCCACTGGTTGATTCAAACAGGAAGGGTATTGCTTTAGAAAATGCCAAAAAATGAACTCCAAGAATCCTTACTCTTTATATTTTCATCCTGGAGAATCGGCAAAAATTTAGAAAAATCCGGAAATTGCATTAAAAAGAAGCACAAAAAATGCATTTAGCCCACTAGTGCTATTAACATACATACATATAGTGGCGGAGGAAGATATGGCAATGAATGGTTTCCCATCCATGACTTCCTTCAGAGTGGGGATGGACAATGCATTTTGATCTGCACTGGTGTAAAAGAATTTTTTCACTCGGTGATGTCAAAATTCGGGGTCTGCCTCTGTTTATGTCTATTTATAAATATTACGACACATTATTTTAAGCGTAGCTGAAATGTTATTAAATATGTTTCCTTCTGATCTACAGGGTGGTCCCACATGAAGTGTGACGGGAAAAACTACCTATAACTTTACACAAATCAAACCAAATGAGAACTTTTTCTATCTATTTAGATGACAAAAAAATTCTCTACAACATATCTTGGATCACATTTGAAGTGACCTCCTTTAGCTTTGATGCAAGCATCCAATCTCTTCTGGAAATTCTTGAGAATGCGCGCTACAATTTCCAGCGAGATTCGGTCTCCAGCAACCACCAGGCCTATTTTTAGCGAATCTAATGACCTGTGTTCGGGAGAGCAGACTTTTTGCTACAAGATAGATTAGACTGCGAATTTCAGAGGGTTGAGATCGGTTGAGTTTGATGGCCAAACATCCTTCGTCCAGAAGCACGGAAGATTGGTGCCATAGCACTCCAGTGCCTTTTTTTGCCGTGAGCAGGTGCCCTATGTTGGTGGAAGGCCCACTCCATATCCACAGCATTCTATTCGGCCCAAGGAATCACCGCATCCTCCAGGATCTGTTCCAAAAGAAGTTCGGCCTGGAGCCTTGCCCAAACACGATATTCCATCCCACACCATCACAGATTGTGGGAAAGGAGTTTTATCAACCTCGACGGCTCTTGGTTTTATCAACCTTTGACAGAAGTTCCCGCTGATTCTGCGCATTCCGGAGTGAATATCTTCTCGTCCGTGAAGGGAATTCAGCCGGGCTTGTCACCGCGCGCAAGGGTCATCACCTTTCTGCATTTTTCCAATCGGGAGGCCTTCATTTCGTCTGTAAGGCGTTGTCATTTGGCGAATTTGTCAGGATGCAGCTCGAGATCATCTCTGATCAATTTTTGCATAGTTGAACGGCTTATTTTGTGACCTTTGGCCAGCTGTCTAACGCTTCTTTCAGGATTTCGGCGCAGTTTACTTTTGACAACGTTTCGAAGGGCAAGGGTCCTCACAGTTCGATCAGGTCTTCCTCCCGGACGATGTTCAATCCCTCCCGTTTCTCCGAAACGGTTCATGTCCCGATCTACTTGCTCCCGGTGTAGTTTGAGCGTGTTCGATATCCCGGAAACTGACGACCCGCGTTTGTGCATGGCGACTACTGTTATTTGATCCTCAAGCGATGTCATCTATATCTAGAAACAGAGGGTAAGACTTGCTCCTTTAGGGCTAAAAAATACGGCAGAAACGAATACCACAGTGAGAAGTCACAAAAAAGCAATAAAAACGTCCAAAAGTTCATTTTCTTTAGCCCGTCACACTTCATGTGGACCACCCTGTACAACCCCTATGAGTTCCTAGAGCCAAGCGAGAGTGTCCATAGTGCGACCCTTCTTGCACATTCAAGCGTTAATCACTCACTCTGGATAGGCCAGTATAGCAAAAAGAAAAAAATTTTGAACGCTTTCCTGCGAACGGTTAAAAAGGCTATCAGGCGGTGAGTAGACGAAGAAAAGACCAACACACAAGAAAAACCAGGTCCTTCTTGGGGAATTCACGCGAGGAAGGCTACCCGCGTAGCACAGTGCGTTCTGTGAAGACGATGTTGAAGGCGCATACCAAGGCCGAATAAAGCCACCTCGAAAAATGTTTGAGAAACAGATTTCCCATGCATCTGCGTAACCCGTTCAATAATAAGAGTAGGTGTAGGTAGCAGAAGAAAAATTGCGGCCACCCCGTATTTGGACGGCCAATTAAAAGATGGAGTCTTCAAGAGGAATCTCAACCTAAGTTTGATTGATCACAGTAGTTCCGATACGCTATGTTTATACTTTATCGCGACGCGACCATCGCACCCATGTAAACTTCCAAACCAGTTAGTCCCGAGTCGAAGTTTGTGCGGGAAGTGGATGTCTCGTAGTGGTTGGACGTTATCTTCGTGACGCGACGTCGCGAATTTCCGCCGCGTGCTGTTTATACTTTCTGGTTAAAAAATCACGCGATGAACCGAATTCGCGTCGCCACTGCTAACGCGCACCATGCGATGATTTCGACGAAGTGATAAGCGAGGCAAACTTGTGGGATGCAAAGTGGCGTGATGGCGCGTCGCCGTGTTACCGTGACCCAACGAGTCGCGCATGTTATGGTCATCGTCGCGTAGACGTCACCTTGCAATGAAGTATGAACACAGCCATAGTTTCATTGAAAGGGCATGCTTACGCGCTATCAATTGACTTTTGCAGAGCTTATATGCGATTAATTCTTCAGCAACCCACTGTCGTACTTTCGACCATCTCAACTCACCAAATCACTCCTCTCGAGGTCATCACTGCTTATGTGGACATAGTCTTTTCAGAAAATACTTGCCTCCCGCTACACTGCGCGTCGACTGAGCCACGTCGCAGCACGTATGATAATGCATAGGAGGTGGGCGCGGCTCAGCAGACAGGCGGTGGATGCCGGAGGCAAGCATTTTTTGGAGACTTAATAAGACTCAAACGCAGCACTCACGGAAATCATCGTGCTAGATAATTTGCCATATTTCCGGGACGTGGAACTCATAACCTGATAATGTAACAGCGGGAAATGAGCAAAAATTGGTTGTAGTTTTCCATAGGCGTAATTGCGCCCCCCCCCTCTTAACGCTCGTGGGTCCCGCCGCGGAAGTCAGGCACGCGTGTGCATGTAAGTGAGCCTGCGTAAGCTGGCGCTAGCGCACAACTAAAAAGCTGTACTGGCATTAGTGTCCATGACAACATTTCCGCAGTCTTTCTCCTCCTAAACGCTGCAATTGTTCCCGTTATACCCGAGGGAGTAAGTTGTGCACGAAGTGGAATGAAAGCGATAATCTTAATGACATCTGTGGATGCGCAGACAATCACAGCACCACATTGCTATGGTATAGCGCCAGCTGATCTCGATCACGGGAATCTCGCACGTCTGTGGTTGAGAACTAAGCCTTGATGTCTGGATGTTTAATTATGATTTACGTGAATATTTAGAGAGACACGAATCCCTTAATCGCCCATATTTAGAAGGACACGAATGCCGTAACTTCCTGAAGGCTCTGAAATGGAAGACTTGACAAAAGCCATGAAAAAGAAATAATGGCCTCACGTGACGGCTCGCTAACAATTAACACATTTATAGCCAGTTTCTAATTCTACCTCTTCTAGAGTTTCAGTTTTAGGAACTGCCGCTAAAATAGGAAGCACAAACTTTGTTGCTACGATCGAAAACATTTCGAAATTGAAAATCATGGCTGAAGAACGAGAAGTGCGAGAAAGTTATACGAAATGGAGGCTGCAGTCAAAACTATGACGATGCTGTAGCGGTGAGATCCTACGATAAAAGAAAATATGAAATGATAAGCACATCCAACAATTTTTATTCCCGAAGTTCCGTCATCCGCGCGTCGTACGTAATCACGTCCCTCTTGAATCGAGCTCGCGATTTGGAGCAGCACTCACTGCGACTGCTCAGACACTTGGTGCGGGCCGCCCGCACAACCATTAGCGGCCGGGCAGACGTTGTAACCGCGGGCCGGCCGCTAATGGGTGACCGGCCCAGCCTGAGATGGCAGGCTGCTCGGCCGGTATTATCAATCGATCTGCTTGGCACCTGGGGGTATAGGTCACTTTTGGGCTATGTGTTATTGATGACTGTTGCGAGCGATGTAGTATTATGAGATTTATTATTCTTGGAAAAGCTTCACATAGAACCAATCCACATGGAACACACATGAGCGTACAAATCACCTATGGAGCATTTTTCAAAGTTTACATAGCCTCGGTATGATACAATATGCAGTAATATAGCATGCCCTTATTAGAACAACGTACGCAGTAGAGAAAAACAAGAAGTTACCTATTAGATTACACAAAAATGCTGCCGATACCATTAAATTTGAATGCAATACACGTAATATGAAGTTCTAGCAATAAGAGGTTCATGGCACGATCTTGAACATTGTTTCGGATTCAAACAGTGAAAATTAAACTGAAGTTTAGTAATAGAAGAGATGAAAACCAACAATCACACATAATCCAAACTACTCATTCAGTCCGTGAATTGCTGTCGATTCCAAGCATAAGGTTATCCCATCCGATAATTGCATTCCAAATTATAATCACGTTCTTCAAGTGGCAAGCCTATAACGGAACATCATGTTTGTGCTAGAGAGCCATTTGAGAAAGATAGAACTTGGACCTGTCACGAGTGAATCTTTATACTGATCATTTATGATACTCACCTGCAAATTCGCATCACATTCACACCTGGACTTTGTTCCTTTCCATTTCAGTTAGTGTACCTTCTTCAAGCGATTTTCTTCCATTTTCTCTTGTCATCAAACTCAGGTATTATCCAGGATAGAAGAAAGATGGAACAGATTGGAATGATGTCCCATCTGTAATAGCTAATCTTTACGTCTATGAATATAATATAAAAGGACAGGAGTGGAATACTACTAGACCAAACACCTTTTGACAATTCTAAAAAAATTCACGAGCATGCCAACACATATTAAACAACGAAGAAGAATAAATAAACAAAGATTAATAAGCAACGTGAAGTGACAGACGCTTGTGTGATTCCCTGCAACGGTGGCGTCCCCTACTCTGAACTTTCGTACCATGGTGGGCCCACCGTTATCCCATAGTGGACCCCCAACCGACGGTTTGTCCACCGTTACCCCCCAGTTGTTCCCCAGTTGCCCCACTATTAAAGGATCCATCCCCACTTATCCCACCGCAAGCCCACCATAGTAATGAATCCCACGGTGGCGCCACCATTTACCCACGGTGGCCCCTCCAAACTCGTCCGTCCCACGGTGGAACCTCCAATTGCCCACCCTTTTCCCACTGTTAGCCCACCGTCTCTCCATTTCCACTGTGGAGCCACGGTTTGCCCACGGTTTGCCCACCCTTTTCCCACCTATCCCTATTCCCCACTTCTCCCTCCATTTGTCCACTAATGACCGACGGTTTGCCCACTGTTAGCCCACTTATTTTACATCCCCACGGCGAACCATTTCCTGACTGTCATCAATTTTCTTAATAGATTGTTGGAATCAGTGATTAAACACTGCTGTAAGTACTCAAGCAATAAGGCAACCAGTCGTATAAAGCTTCTCAGTACTGTAACTAATATTTGAATTTTCACTTTACAAAAACCTCTTTAATCACCATGTAAATGCTACGGGTCATGTCAGTTCGAATCACTGCTTATGTATCATGAAGGCGCCATCGAGGCGGTTTCTATAATTACAAAAAGTCGGCAATTCTTTGCCTGCAATGGATTTCCCTTATGTTAATATAAAATATAAACCCGGCTGGAGTACGGAGCACTTGGTGGGGGCACCTGTTGTGAACAATGTTTTCTAAGAGTGAAGGGAAGAATCTGACTGGACATGGGCACGACATCAACTCTTAGGAAGTGGTGTCAACGTCCCAAGACCCGGGCCGCTTCGGACTCCCTCGCGCGGGTTCGCAGGGCCTTATTTGTGTGGGGACCCCGGTTCCTCCGGAACCATATCCGAGAATTGTCCCGGAAATCCTGATCAACCCGCAATATCCACTGAAAATAATTCCGGAAAATCTCGGTTTCACAACGGAAATTCATAGTTTTCCTCGCGAAAATCCCCCGATTTTCCCACGAGAGCCCCACAATTGTCCCACGGTGGGCCCGCGAATAGCCCGTGGTGGGCCCTCCATTTGCCCATGGTTGACATGCCGTATATCAACCATGGGATAACGGTGGGCCCACCGTGGCACGAAAGTTCAGAGTACACGACGCTGTAAAGTTTTTATGGTTGAGCGGGCCGGCCGGTAAAATTTAGGGGCCGCTGCTCGGCCGGTAATAAGCCACGCCCACAAATTAGGGCCGCTGCTGGGCCTGCCTTGCCAATTGGGTGCGCGGGCCGGCCGCTTCGAGTGTCTGAGTGGCTATGTATTCGTTGGATTTGTACTGCAAGGACAACTAAGGACGGACAATCAAGGGCAGCTCTATCGGATCTGACGCCATGGGTTCGAGGTATGTTTCTAGGTGATTCTGATTTCTTATTTCAAAGAAGCAACAGTCGGTATTATTCAGCGACCCCATTAGCGCCGCTAAACTTGGGAAAATTAGTTCGCAGATTCTCGTTACGGGGTTATTTTGAGTTTACTGATCACAAATATCACGCTCACTTTGCGTTTTAGTGCCGATTTCATTGATTTTATCCATTTTTTTTTCCAAGTCTGGCTCCTCTTTTCCTCCGAGAACGCGTAAATTTCTCCGACAACTGGCATAAGGACATTCTTGAAGGTGCTGATCGCGAATATTATAAGAATTCAGCATGAAGATGTTGGTTCAACGACGGAAACTCAAGGGGGTCTAAAACTACACAGTCCTCTGCAGGCAAATTGAGGAAAGCTATAAAGCCATAATTATAATCTGAAAACGGCTGTTACATTCGTGATCAGCACCTTCGAGAACCTCTGCGTGCGCGCAGTACCGTTAAGAAAGAAGCCAGTTTTCGAATAGAAAAATCAACGAAATCGATACTACCGTGTAAAACGAAATTCTAAGTATTTCACCTAATCTTCTTATGTGAGTTCATGTATAATATTAATTCACTCCTGCATTTTTAAGATTCATGTCGAAATCCATGGCCTCAGTTGGCTATTTGCCGTTCACAAGAAGAGCTTTGGCTTTTCGGATGGTGAGTTTATGGAGAGCATAAACATCGTTTATTTTTATCGCTTTCTTCTGTTTTGTGCCTATTTCATCTTGTATACCCCTCATTCTTGTCCAACAAACACTTGTATAGGGAACGTCAATCACGATTGCCACTCCCGCGGCCGCGATATCCACGCGGCGCATACGAGCGCTATCGATGTTGGGTGTTGCCTCGCCCGCGCCGCATGGATGTCGCGGCCGCGGAAGTGGCAATCGTGATTGACGTTCCCTGTGAAAGTAGAGAGAGTACAGTGAATGCCGATGGCGGTGCGTTTCTCGCGGACACGGGGAACCCGCGGACGCGACGCGATAGCCCCACTCGTGCTGGAATCCTCACCTCGACAACAAACTCTAGGGTTTCCCCAATAGTTAGATAGTTGGTTTTTCGATAATCAACCTTAAATATGATGAGGAACTGCAAAGAACAACCTGATTTGCCGCAACGATTCCAGCGCAAGTGGCGCTATCGCGCCGCGTGCTTTCCATGTGCTCAAAAAACGCACCGTCGTCGTCGCTATCCGTATGGAGTGACGCGTATCATAAGCTTTTTGACACTAGAGGGAACTTACTTTGTTAACGTCCATACGGTCTTCCAGAATACGCGATAGCATAGAAGAAAGCTGGAGACATGCATGCTCCAAGGTTACGGCAGGCGCCCAGAGTGCCGCGCCATGCCGGACGGTGCTGGACAGTGGCGGCCTATTACAGTTGGAGTTTCCTGTACGGATACATAGTTCTTTACATACTCGCGTTTTTAACAGCTTTCCACACCTTTTTTTTTAAGATAATCGCTGGAATTCCCATGTGCTTTCTTCTCTGAACCTGTGCATTACGGGAGAAGGAGATGTATAGAACGTGATTCATTGCATCATTACGCATGCTCTAAAGTAAGGCCGATAAATCTGGTCTGCTTCGACTGTCTAGCAAATGAGTTCGCCACCGACCTAGTCAGACAAATTCTTTCAGGCTACACTGTCATACTGAAAGTCCTGTCAAATACATTGCTAATAAAAAGGGCTATCAATCGCACAAAAACTTCGAGCATCGAAAACCGCTCCATTATGTTTTGCCTAGTAATCCACTCCCTTACTAACTGCGCCATCTATGTCGGGAACATCCACATCTGATCATTCCTTTAATTGTAAGAACAAAAGTGAGTGGGCACCAACATGATATCCCGCATAGGCAGATATCTTCCCGGTTTTTGTTCTACCACACATCCGAAATATGTCGATAAAGTGAATAAGCATGTAAAAACACCAAGCCTATCCTTGCGCCTTCTGTATATCCTGATGATTTTATTAATTTTTATTAATTCTCTAGGAAACCATTGTTATGCAACATTTTCTATCAGAAATACGTGTTGACAAGCACATTCTTCCATCGAATCTATTGCTCCGGAACCTCAGCGTATTTTCTTTTACCTCTGTACGGCCTTATCCTTTCTTCGAATATCTGCCCTAATAGCTTACCATTTGCATTTTTTCGGGATCATATGACTCGATACAAAATTGTTTCTTTTTGGCAGTGAAGATACCTCTACATAACCAAACGAGGACGACGGGCTCGTTGAGGGACAAGTATGCGCCACTGGAGGAATTTCGGTTTCCATGGCCTTTCCCAGAGAATCCTTCGCTATTTTACAAAATAAAGTCATACCTCACAATTGGCTTCGTCTCAACACTATCGAAAATACTTTTTCTCGGAGGTGAGGAGTATCTTTTCTTATTCTTTTCTTCCATAAGTTTTTGTGAAGTTCTTCCGTTCAGGTGTTAACAAGCTGCGAACACACAATAGAGAGGGATTTATTAATGCCTGGACTGACAGATCACGTCCTCTTATAACTGTGTCCAATCACAGATGTAACATTGATGATCCTTTGATGTGGGGTGAGTTCGATTATCGTAGGCTGTGGCCAGTTCATTGTCCATTTACCATTGTCGGGCACTAGTTGGAAGTGGCTGGTCTCCTATTTGGTGTTGTTTTATGAGAAATGCGGTTTTATTTATTTGTAGCTTTCATCACCGCTAAAGAGATGTGCAAAAACATTGATCGACATCGGTACACACTGGCGGCTCACAATATCTGCTTTTCAAAGAAGTGGCACACAATGTAAGTTGTCTTCCTCTTGAATAACAATCTCAACTTTCTTATTATCTCGAAGAATTGAGCACAAGGTGACGCAGTTTGCTTACAACTCGTTGCAAAAGGATTGTCCACATATTTCCTACTTTTGCTGGCTGACAAGAGGAATTTCTCAGTACAAGAGTAGTGAAACAGCCTTTACTGTGCTACCACAATGGGCGGTCGGCCAACCATTTTTCGGCTCCTAAGAAATGTATGCGTGTGGAGAGAAGACTCCAACCCAACACGTCGTCTAGCGCGGGTTGTATACCCTCTCATTCAGCAGGCTGAATGTATTTCCGTATGTTTATCGTTAGTCGAATCTAACTTCCATTGCTCTTAGCCGGTGTGAAGCTTGTTTGATGAAGATAAATCCTGGTGCTGACGTCCTTGAGGAGAATACGTGTCCAATTTTAATGAAGATATTGAGAACAGATGACTGGACGACATAAACTGGTCTAAACAAGAGCTATGCATATAACATCAAAGTGGACAATACTGACGAATGGGGGCACTGGCGAGCTGCTGAACTAATTCTCCGCAAACAAAGCTCGATCTGAATCGTGCCATTGCGATGAAGAGATTCGATAAAGATAAAGAATAGTGAAAGTGAACGATGAGAGTTGAAGGCGGTAACCAATCTCTTTCGGATGCGCTAAGCCTTAGGCTTCACCATAGAATGGAAGAGTGAGTGTCGATGGTGGTTCGTTTTTCGCGGACAAACAGGCGGTTTGCTGTCGCGAAGAGGATTCCATTCTGCGTGTATTCGAAGTCCGCGAAAAACGCACCGTCATCGGCGCTTACTGTACGTCGACATTCAAGTAACCTGCCTATAAACATATACATTCAAATGGTAGTGAGCCTTGAGTAATATTCACTCGCACTGGAATCAAATTGACTCTTCATCCTACCAGATTCCTCTGGTACGACTTTACCTAACACGAATGGATGGAAAATTTGGTCGGCTCGGACCAATTAGTGAAGAATGGTCTAGTAAATTTCGGTTGAATACGTTGGCTCAACCGCTTGCCCTGATGCTCAAGTCCCTCAAGTCAACGACCTTGAGAAAACGCCTGTGCTGTGATACTCGAAGCATTCAATATTGAGAGGACTATCTATCACTTTTTTCTCAGCTTCTTTGCTCTCGGACGTTGTGTGCCCTGTGTACGAGGACGAGGAGTTTATCAGAAGGGGATGGATTTCTGTGTGGAGAAACTTAACGAAAATGGATGGGTTCACATGTTTCCAGAAGGCCGTGTCACAGAAGATCCTCTTCGGTTAGCTATACGCATTGAGTCGAATGTTCATCTTGTTGTGAATCTTTTCGATTTTCTTTTAGATTCAAATGGGGAGTTGGGCGCTTGGTTATGGACTGCAATAGCCCGCCATTGATTCTTCCTGTTTGGTGCACCAATATGTCTAGCGTTTGGCCAACTCATCCACCGTACTATCCGCGATTCGGTCATGTGAGTTCTTCGTGGTTGTGGGTAAACGGTTTGCTGCTCTAAAGCCTCGCTTTTACAGAATGTAGACGTCCACATTGGCAAGCTCTTTGACACAAAGACTCTTATGGACGAGTTGTCAACTAAAACGGGTTGGAGCGAATTGAAGAAGAGGAAGTTCATCACTGATGCTATACAAACGGAGTTGTTCAAGTTGGGTGAAGATGTAGGAAATTTGCCTCGCGGAACAGCTTCACGGATTCTGCGCGAAAATCTCAACGATAAGTTATGAAGTTTGTAGTATGAGTTAGACTTTTGTATACATACGCTATTCATCATGTGGCATAGTTCATGCTGCGGTTCTATTTGTTGATTTTCTTGTCTCCTTCCAGTGCTGAACTTTTCTGTTACAAGCAAGCGATAAGCTATTCAAACTGCGCTTGTGATCCTTTGTGTGCCAACTAGCAACACCTCAACGTTGCAGAAGATTGTGTTGAAAGTGCTTCTTCATCCGTGACTCACGTATGACATCTATCATCCCTCAACTCTCTTTCTCCCTCAGCTTCTAGATCCATCATGATGTCTTCGATTGCATTGCTTGACAGTAGAAGTTTCTTTGTACTTTACAATCACTGCCCCCTTCTGTTCGTTCACGCCTTGCTCCACTCATTTGAATGTTGCTCATTTTCCTATACCATCATTCAAAGTTTGCTTATGAAAATTTCGTAGATGATCAAATGAAATAAATCCATTCGTTGTCTTATTTTTTATGTGTACTGCCTTATTTATTCATCTTTAGTTCCACCTAATTTCACAGCTCAGTTCTTGCAATGATCCTTGCAGCCGCTGATCCGTCTTGTTCTGCGAAAGTTGATTTGAATATGAGTTACATAAGGGCACTGTCCCATTTCAGAATCATTCTGAGATTTTCAGTCGAAAACTCTTCAGGCGCTTTTGATCACAACGACATATGGTCTGGTAGCGCACACAGGGCCCATGATCTGACATTGTCCGCAACTACGACCACACTTGTTTCCAGCGATTGGAGAACGCCACAGAATTCCTTTTGAAGGAGATGGATGCAGCACGCCAAAATAGAAGGAATGACACCAAATTCACATCAAAACTAATGAAATAGGCTTAGAAATCAAGCGGACGTAGTTGCGGACAATGTCAGATCATGGGCCCTGTGTATGCTACCAGACTATACGCGATTCCGTGGAAAACTGCTTAAAGGCAGCACCAGCCGAAATCCTCGACTCGGAGCTGGGGCGTGGGTGGTAAAGTAAAGAGTGAGAACATCACGAATGTGAGAAGAACACAAGGAACGGTGACCTACCTGCAGAGAAACCAGGATCGCGGCCACGGCCATGGCAGGTTTTCAACGAAACGACGCGCCAGCGAACGCCATCACCGTGGGTGGTCTGGCGCAGTGAATGCGTGCAATACGTACCATTCGCAGGCTTTCTTGGCGGGACGCACGCACACCCCACAGCGGAATACCCGTCTGCGCCTCCGACACATGCGAAAGACGCCTTCATTTCTTGCATTTCTCGCGTCTTTCACGCAGTTTCACTCCTGCCTATGAGTCTACCGTAGCCAAAAACCCCGAAATTCGGGAAAATCTCCAACGCAAGGATTTCCGCGGGTGCTGCCTTCAAAAACCCGCTTTTGAGGACTAATTTTTGGGGAGTTTGTAGGTGGAACCAAGAC
Organism: Ancylostoma ceylanicum; assembly: GCA_000688135.1. Lineage (NCBI taxonomy): Eukaryota > Metazoa > Nematoda > Chromadorea > Rhabditida > Ancylostomatidae > Ancylostoma > Ancylostoma ceylanicum. Next base: position 103,862 of record JARK01001344.1, read on the forward strand.
GAAACTACCGTGTTTCCGCATCATGTCCTGTTTTGATGGTCGTACAAGCGTCGCACTCTATGCTATTAGGGAGTAAATGATGAGCAACTCTTACATGAAGAATGAGTTTTTTGAGAAGGTGCGCTCGCGGGAGTGCACTTTCCAGAAACCTTGTTTTGCTGCCCCACCGGATCCGCCCACAAGCTCCACAATAATTGGGGCTCAGAAAGAGTTTAGGTTCGTACGGAATCACATAATCACTATGATTAGCAGGTTCTGGAGAATTTCCATGTGAACACATCAGAGAAGATTCCGAACTAGATCGATGTCTTTAATTTGAAAGAAGTCTTAGAAACGTATTATAGATTCTCAAGTGATGTAGATGAACAGAAATTTGAAAAGCTTCAGAGCGAGGGAAATGTCATGTGGTAAGGTCAGCTTCTTTCAACTTTTTGTGGCGGCCATTCTTCAGTATCTGTGTAACACTCCATCATGGTAGCTTCTTTCATGTCCCTACTCGATTATCGAGTACTTAGCGTCGAGCTGTGTAACTTACCAGAAGCCCAGATGTTCTCGTTCTTCTCCCAGAAGCACGGTTCGGAGTGAGTAAGACGCTGTCACCAGGGCTAGGTTTCATGAAACGCTAACCACGCAAACCAAGGATGGTTAGCGTGATTGGTTATCTCATGGACAACGCGATGCTACGAGACGCAGAACGTCAAATTTAGTTTGCTAGCCTGGTTTCAACTGAATATGCGTTCATGAATCTCAGCCTAGAGCAGTAGAAGGTGTGAAACACCGCACCTGAGAGGGGTGGTGCTGCCGAGCAGTGCGACTGGTCAATTCTTTAAACTGTCGAATCGCAGAGCTCAGCCGTACCGCCCTTTCCAGGAACAGGGCTCTATAGCCAATGTGGTCTACTTACATGCCTCTGCTTTCTCTCGCAGTTTCTAGGTTCACTCATATCATTCGGCGTCTTTGCGTAGCAGAATGCATAGCGGTAGCCCAAGGGGAATGTCATGCTTAGTTGCTAAAAGAAGCAGCGTTTACGACGAAGCAGAAAGAGCGATGACGTGCAAAGCGGACTCGCCTCCAAATTATGGGTGATAAGTCAGCCCATTACTTCGTGACCATGTTGTAGGTAGTTATATCCAGACAGAACCACTTACCAAATGTCACGAAGATCTCTCTTTCTAATGTTTTTTAAAAAAATGTTGGTATTATTGGAACTGGGGCAATTAATTATTATTAATTATATTATAACGATTATTTAGCACTGAGCAGACTGAAGGCAATTCCTAGTAATATTCGGTCATTCACAAGAATTTTGGGCAGCTCTATAAAATGATGATTACTTCCTGGGCGAATAAGTACATAATTGTACATTTGTATTTGTAACTGGTCTTTGTACTGATAGCATGAAATGTCTCATGTAAATAATAAACAATTCACATATAGCATCTGTCTAGCAGTGATGGACGCAGAAAGTGGGCGGGAGGGGGGGGGGGGCG
>JARK01001344.1:105611-129101 GCA_000688135.1 Ancylostoma ceylanicum
GGAAAAAATTGGGGGCTCCGCCGTTTTGGGAACCCAGACGGAAAATAAAATTAATAAAAATATTAATTTTAATAATAAATATTCAAAAAATAATAATAAAAATAAACAAGTAAAAGTAAACTAATCCAAGATTTTTATTTGTATTGTAAAGTAATTTCAAAAATTTGGCGACCCATTCTCGGGTGGGGGGGCCTTCCCCCCCCCCGCCCTGCGTCTGCCAATGCTGTCTACCCATTTTTCCTACCCAGGTTTAAATTTGAATTTGTTCAGTGGCAAAATTCTCTGGAATTCCTTTTTTCGCGGTTTCACATAGTTTCACCGTTGCTGTACACCACATGAGCCCGTTTAGAATATTTTTAAAAATAAAAATAATTTGAAAAGCATCCAGATATAATCTAAAACTTCATACACAGTCGCAAATCAATACTCAGCGAACATACTCGGGAGTTTGGGATTATTGTGCAGCACTACAAAAACATTAAGCGTCCGTAAAAAAACAGAGCAACTGTTCGACGTGATTGTCTTCACCTGCAGATGTGTTCACTCTCGCTCGTCCCCACTGAGATAGTTTGTCAGAGCCTGAGGTGACATTCCATTAGGCTCGGTGTCATCTGCGAAAACAATGACGTAAATTTACTTGAAACCTATAAATCTAGGGGAAGCCAGTCGCTTGATGCTGATCGTCGACCATGGCTCAAGCAGCACCTTTGCTGCCTCACTGTTCAACAAGTAAAACCTACGAGATGAGGCTGGGGTCGGAGTGCTGTCGAGCACAGCCAATGAAATTTCCGATGTTGTCGTCAACATTCGAGAATTTAGCTGCTCAGCTTTGATGTGGCACTGAGAGGTAGAGAAAGGTCTGACGACACTGTTGTTGACGAGCTTGAAGAGACGTTTTCCGAGCGCCGTAACGACATCTGCGTCTAGATTCCATAGGGTTATCGCTAGGTTGTCAGCAATGAAACATCGTATGGTTTTTCTTATAAGACAAACTGGATTGCAGATACGGCTTCATAGATCGATTATTGAGAAGAAGCAGAGGGATAGCTCAAAATTATAGGTTTGCTTATTCACAGTCAATTTAGGTGGATCGTTCTTATTCTTACCCTACCTCCTTATTTTCAAACGGAACACGACCGATTGCTGGCGCAAACCATGGAAGCGGTCCTGCCTACGTAACGCCTCTGGTACACTCATAAATCACGATGAGCATTACTAATTTTTGATTTTTGAAAAATTTTAGAAATTCGTTCTACGGATAAAGTCGATAGAAAGAGGGAAGTGGTCCAAGGGATATTCGAGTTCCTCTGAGGCATTCCTCTAGAGCTGTATAAATCAACCGTCTGCCGTTCAAAACGTGCCTCAAATTGGCTAGAAAAATTTTGTCAGATTACCCATATCGAGCTGATGTGGGCCTTGGGCACTAGGGCCAGGAAATTCAGTAGTGTGTTGAGGAAGATATTATCAAATTTTGTGATTCGGATGTGACATCCTACTAAGCTACACGCATGCTAAAATCAAAAGGCAGTACCAGCGGAAATCCATGCGTTGGAGACCTTTTTTCGAATTTCGTAGTTTTCGGGGACGGTGAACTCATAAGCAGGGATAAAACTGCGTGAAAGACGCGAAACAAGCAAGAAATGAAGGCGCTCTTTACCTTGTGTCGAAGGCGCGGACGAGTGCTCCGCTGTGGGGTGTGCGCGCGTCCCGCCACGAAATTCTATGAATGGTACGCATTGTGCACATCCACTGCGCCAGACCACCCACGGCGATAGCGTTAACTGGCGCGTCGAGCCGTTAAAAACACGGCGTATTCGCGACAGCGATTCTTGTTTCTAAGCAGGCCTCTCCCTGTGTTCTGCTCACATTTGCGATGTCCTCATTCTCTATTTTACCACCCACGCCTCAGCTCCGAGTCGAGGATTTTGGCTGGTGCTGCCTTTAAGAAAAAAAATGCTAGAAACGCGACTAAGCCCAAGATACTGATCTCACAAGAATCGTAGTTTCTCTACGCACTGGGTTCAGGTGTGGGACCAGTGTTTTGCTCAGTGATTTATCGTGTTCTTCACGTTGGACTCAAGCAAAACCTAGATAAAGTACGTAACTCGGGACTCCGTTAAGCTCAGACCGCTTCCATTATACAACACTTTGCGTCACTGTCATGTGGTTGAGCTTGGAGACGAACAAGCATACAGGATAGGTCTCCATCTACGTAAAGAGAAAAAAACGAGAAATCGTGCGGTCTAGCACTTACATATGGTCAGAACAACATGTTGATGATAGCTCTACAGAAAAACAATAGAGAGAACCAATGTATCAACCCTACAGTTTGTGCGTAGGTACATACTTAAACGTACAAGCATGCAAGCGCATTTTCCTCCTATAGTCGAGGTTTTGAGGAGGGATCGTAGTCATCCGTAGTAAAGCGTTGCACAACAGCTGTTTCTTGAAAAGAAATCCGCACAAGAACGCTCGTTTTTCACGCCGAGCACGAGGCAGGCACTCTTCCCTGGAACTGGATCCTGGCAGCACTCGTGGCTGGCTCGGTGGGACGTTCCGTGTCGTCGCTGTGCTCCCACGTCCCACCGGGTGTTTCATGTCCCTTTCGCACGAATGCCAGCAGCTGACTCCTGCGAGTCTGCTTCCGCAAATCTCGACAACGAGGCCCGTGTGCCGCCGCTTGTTCCTCGCAAATGTCCGCTTTATCCACTTTCTCTCTTATGTACATAAACTGTCGCATTCCATCAGGTGTCACGCTCGAGTTACTTGCAACAAAGCCGCTTTTACGTGGTTAATCGTTAATTTTTCTTAGCAAATAGGGTTTTTTTAGCAAGCTGCCTGGCTATAGCCCAGGTGTGATTTATTGCCACCTGCGCATCTTGATTTAAATCCCGCTCATTGCATGAACTTCTTCATGTATCTACATTTGATCAGTAGGCCTTACTAGTAAAGCGATAAAAAATGCTACTTTCGACTCACAGGAGTGGCAGGCTCTTGATAAACCTAGATGTCTCCAAATATTTCATCTTGTGATACTTTTGCTTCACAACTTGTGATGTGAATCGTTCTGAGAAACGACCTAACACATGACTTGAGTTCGTTTTACTTTTTTATGGAAAAACAAAGGTTTCATACATGGGAAAAAACACAAAGTTTGTCCGTGGATTGAATCCGAGCCTATAACCAACTCTTGCAAATTCGTGAAGGAATTTGGTGGATAACGAGAGGTTTAGCTTTCAATGATCACAATAGTACTATCACTCATTATCGACGCTATTTTTGGCCATTTCCTAATTTATAAGAAATCTATCAGTATTTACTCTACGATTCTTCCGAGAAATAATCACCGTGATATCATCTTCTCTAAATTCCCAAAGCAAGTTGTCTGATCGCTTCTGAACCAGGCTGGTCCGCTTTTATCGTCGACATGTTGTCAGCACAAAGCTTGTCGACAACCTCAAAAATGGTCGACCGTTTGCTCTGCAAGTTGTCGACGAGGTATGAGCCGACAACATGCCGACAAGAAAACACAAAAGCATCTTATCAACATGCTTATGGGTTGAGCAAGTTTCACATGCGATCAGACAGCTTGTTCTGGGGATTGAGAGTGCAGTGAGCGACGACGGGACCTAAACTGGCCGCGTGTTTTGTTTAACGGATTTTGGTAATATTTATTTATTTTTGTTTTATATTATATACCAGAAAATCCCTGCGCCATATATCATAGAGAAATCGCAAACACCGCCAAATACATAGAAGAAATCATAGACCTTCAGACTGGTTAATCATTGCGACAGGCCTCAACTTTGTAAGGAGTTGTCCAGGGGCATTCTTTTCTCTTTTCCAAGCTTAGAGTACAGAGCGTCACTCATGAAGTGAACAATGTTAATAGATAATCATTCATTGCAAACTAAGCACCAAGTACTATTGGTAAGAGTAGGATGCTCATTGTATGAAAAGGAAGTGTTTGAAAGGGCAGTCGTCATTTAATGGCAGTTTCTTTCTTTTTTGCGTCATTCTCGTGGCTCCTACGTCCTTCTCAGGCGTTTTTTTTTTCAATTTCTTTTGTAGCTCTGTATGGTGAAAATCCCACTCACCAACCAACAGAAAACAAGTGCATTAAGAAAGTAGAAAGGCAGAATAGAAATAGTGGAGACACACGAAAACCACGTAGTAGGAGGCGCTAAAAAGAGCGGGAACCCCATCAAAGACGACAAGTGAGCTCCAAAGTAACCCTACGAGCTAACAATAAGTTCAATCGATCTTCGTTGTAATATCACCATCTTCTCTTTAAGAAAGAAGTTCTTAATAACCTAGAAAATTACGAGAGAATAAAAATACTTTGCAACATTTCAATGCGAATTTCAATCGGTCTGGCATGATATTAAAAATATTAGCAAAAATACTATATCAACAACTCCAAACAGGCTATCCACACTCCCGTACAGAATGATTTTCAAGGAATCACTTAACACGACACTTCACTTTCTTTTAACAGAAAAAAAACATTGAAAAAATTGTGGCAAAATCTCATCATTGATTGGAAGAGGCCGGTCTCCCACTTTTGTTCAGGATTTTGTATACTCCTGTGTTATTTTTCTTATTAATGGCCACCATTCTGTGTATTTGAATAAATAAACCAGCAAACTGTCGCAATAAATGCCAGTATTCGCTGACAACTCCCTGTCTTTGAGTTCTCCATCGTCGCTTGTAGATTTCGCGCAAGAGTGCGCTCACAGAGACATTTCTTATCAAATCTCAAAGCCGCCAGGAGCCGCACTTGACTGTTTGGTTTACCAAGCGAGTGCTGCTGGGGCCGGGGCGTCGCCCGCTGTTTCGCGCGACGCACGAAACGACTCACTCCAAGGCGTTTCATGGTTGTTTTTTCTCGGATCAAACAGCTGAACAGCGATTGACAGCTCTCGAAATGCTGTGGCAAATCAGAGCGCCAATTCGTTCGATAGCGGCCGCTGCTTCGACGTCTGATTGCCCGTGAGGTCGAACGGTTTGGTTGCCACAAAGTAGGTCGGTAATGGCTTCCAATTCACAGGTGGTTGCTTCCTAGTGCTTGGCTGGATCACCTTAATTTCTGTCATTTTGCGGCGAAAAGTGAGAGAAAGGCCCCATGAGCATGTGATATCTCTTTCTCTACAACAACATCTGGCATCATTTTTTGCACTAGGCTGAAGGGTAGTAGAGCGAGTTATGTCTGTCGCACTCTCTTCCAATGGCTCACGACAGATTTCTACAGCATTGAAAAATGTGGAATTGCAGCCATGTGCTCCGTGTTCCACGCTGTTCGCTACACTTCTGAGAAAAATCCCAATGTATTATCGACATCCTGATGTATCCGTTACTTTGTAGTTCATCGTCACTGTGCTATTGCTCGTTTTTCCCCGGCAGTTGCATCACATTATACTTGACACATCTTCGAGATGTTTCCTTGGCTGAGGCGCTCCACTTGCCACCTGTTTGTCTTTGAGCAGCCTTCTCCCACTCTCTAAGCAGTGCAAAATTGACAAAAACTTCGAAATGCTCAGGATTCCCGTTGTCTAAGGATATAAGCGATAGATTCCAGAGATTTCAGGTCCCCGTCTAAGAGTAAGAGTTCAAATTTCCGTGTCTTTTTTTTGAGTCCAGCTCAAGTTACTCAATCACATTTCAGTCTTTTCAACCATATAACCAGTTATTCTCTCACAATTTTTAACGCACCAGCGCATTGCCACTTTGGCGTTCTTATTAATAAGAGAAAAATATTCTCTTGGAATAAATATTGAACCTGCTTCTCTTCTCTGCGCCCATATGCTCAGACAAAGCGTCGGAAGGACCGCAGCAGAAAGAGATCTCGACCATGTGATTAAGAAGCGAGAGACTCAGAGATAAAAAGATTCGGAAAGGGCGCATCAGAATGGATTCGTGTAGAGAATGTTCGTTTTTGTGGTCCTCTGCTGCGATCCTTCCCGAAAATCTGTCGCAGTAGGTGATTCCAGCGGTCCAGACCCGCTCGCACGCGCTGCAGCGTCCATGTCTTAGCACCTTGACTGTCTGCGCTTCCACTAATCTCACCGCTCTCGATGATTTGGTGCGGCGCAGTCAGGTCTAGCACATTTGAATCTCCTGTTCTGTCTTGTCTTTTGTTGACAGTTCTATTACTCCATAACCTACAGCTTGACCTCCACATCACTAGAAAAACCTCACAATTCTACCAGTTTCCTCAATTTTTTTTCATTTTTGTGCCTCTGCAGCATAGCTGGTTCTTCACAGCTCTTTTGTGTGTTTTTCATAGTGTTTTCCAAGCAGATTAGGCGAAAATCCCGTGGAATCGCTCCTGGAATCCGGCTACCTCCAATTTCATCACTCGTTTATTCCAGAAGAAATGGTCAGCTCCCGTAAGCAGTCGATTGTGGAAGCGGCGGAGCAACACTTTGACAAGAACACGATTATTCTCATAGTGAATCTAATGATTCTTACTGTACTTATGGGATTACTGTACATGGTAGCCACCTCTGCTATGGCCGCGGGAGGTAAAGACGAACACTAATAGGTGGGTTTTCGAGCATTCTCAATGTATTTGTGGTGGTAAAGAAGTGGCTGAGCTGTGCCAGTGATTGCTGAGGCAGAGCAGCAGTGGTGTTCTGGACGCACGCAAACCTCATCGGCTGTCCCGCTTGGCGACGTGTGCGAGCGAGCAAATCGATGAGCACCTGCAAACGACCAGGCGTGTTTTGTGCGCGCTTGCGAACACCTGACGCTGGGTAAATCATCGGTCGGATGCCTGAAGAGTAACAGCTTCCTAGTGCTTCATGTTCTTGCGCCGGCAAACACGCTCCATTCACGCAACGCGTTTGTTTTCGCGCACGCAATGAAAAGCAGTGCTCAAGCAACAAACAAGCCTTACCTCAACTGTTGCAGTACGTACATACTTCGAAGCGGAGACTGCTGGTGAGGTGATGAACATCCTCTCGGGGAGAGAAACACTGATACTGTTCTTTAAATCTCCACAGTTAAATATGTCACTTGAGGACAATGGATGAAAGATTCTGTCATGGAAAATGAGCGACTCGTCGGTAAACGAAGCATTTTTGCTGCCGGATCCAGAAGAACCCCAGGAATTGAACCGTACTGCCTGTACCATGCCGCCCATAACTCTTGCGAAAAAAAAACGGGTTGGGACGGAGTAATCGTTAACAAACCGTCGCGGTATAGTAATTCCTTTTAAAATCGAGCTTTTCAGAATCTGAACACATTTTCGGATTCCTTATCAAATTTGGAGTTGAACGGCCTATGAAATCACTTAGATTTTAAATTCAGAAGTTTTTTTTATTAAAATTCTAAAAAAATCTTGGCGATGGGTCAAAAACTGGAAGAACGCTGGAAATTGCGGAAAATCTCCAGAACTGAAAGTTTCTGCACATAGTCTAGGGTTCCGCTCAACATTAGCTCTGTTTTGAATAATTTATCGCATCTCTGACTTCGTGTTATTTTAACGAAATCCCAAAGTTTGACGTTTCATATCGGTTTCTAGATTCTACTTAGCTAGTGAAAAGACACTTTGTAATTATTCAACTCAGGAGTTTGTAATCATTCAACTCAGGAACTTTTTAACAAAAATTCGTAAAGAAACCTTAGCTACCTCTCCATACTTAATGGAAAATTCCTCTCAAAGTGGCAGCGATCGTCTATTTTGCAAAATACAGCGTTTTATTATCGTCGTCAGCAGAATGCCTGAGATCCCCCCGTTCAGTAGATTCCAAGCACTTTTCACCAATTCATTGTTCACGAAGCAGTAATTACAGACCATTCAACCGGTAGTGAGTGTTGGTAAAGGGATCATGGACAGAAATGCGGTCGTTTTCGATCAGTGCCAGGCATACTTGATAGTACACAACTGCACTGCTCGCCTTCATTCAGTAAATACACTAACATTCACTCCTTTCTGGATGCCCTATAGCTGTCGTTTTTCGAATACAACCTGTCGGTACCACCTTTTCGAACTGAAGTGGTTGATCGATTCTCGTACTTTTCATGAAAACCATGTTCTTTAAGCAATTATCCTGCTCTGGATTTCACTCTTTTTATGAATATTATTTGTACTAGAAATGATCAGCTTAACATCCTGACAAAAACCAAGAACGAATGAACGGCTACATACGGATAATTGGGTCAGCACTAGGGATGAGGAGCGGATACGACATTTCCCAAGAACCGGGTAATGAATAGGATAAAAATGGCCCTCATAAGTAATGACGGCTGAGGCTTCGTCGTATAGGACACCACCCAGCAAGGGAATCCAGAAGATCTCAACAAGAATTTTCGCTGTCTAACCAAGAGCGAAAGATTCGAGGTCTCTACTACCTTCTTGTACTTTACTCCAGGAATGTAAACCACTGATGAAAACTAAAGGAAAACCGGGAAAACCGCCGGAATTCGTGCACGTAAATTGCTCTCTGTAGACGACGATTGCTTCTCCAAGAAAAGTGCAAAAGAAAACGAGCACTTTTGCCTTATCTGGACCTTTCCGCTGTACTAAAGGCTCGGGTAACGGTCCGGAAAACGAATAAGGCAAAACTCACGGATAACTGCATAGCGTACAACTGGATGCGGATAATCCACTTATCCTTGGAGCCGTATCCAATATATTTGACCATGGGAGGGAAAACACAGCGGGCATATTCCTGTCTCCACTGGTTTTTATCCACTTTGCTATCCAGTATAACTCATCCATCCACGTGTTCATTCCTTGGCGTAAATGCGATGTCCTGACGAGAAACAACGCGATGTGGAAATAAAGTCGACAATGAATAGTTATCGAGCGGAAATCGATCGGATAAAGATAACCTGTAGTGAAACGAGACCCGCGGCTATGTTTTGACTGAATGGCAGATTCTCCTGAACCTCTAGAATAAAGTGGATAAAGTGGTCGGCGTTGATCAATCCCGTCACGAGGGATGCGCCACGCATTCGACTTCATCTGAGCATCGTAGAGGCGTTGAATGCGTATGTGCCCTGTAAAGTGACTTGCGGGGGGCATCCGATGAATCAAGTCAGTGCTTCATCCTCCCAGACTCCTCTGGTACCAATTTACCAACCCCGGAGGGATGGACGGCTTGGTTTGCCGTGGGCGCGCGATCGAACCATCGACCGTGTGCATGCGAGGCGAGCCTCTTACCACTGCGCCACACGCGCCCTCTAGAATAGCGTAATATATATGCTAGAGCGCGTTTCACCGAATGCATAAAGAATACTGGGTACAGGCCTTGCTGGTAGTCATTTCACGAATATCTACTCCTTCTGTCAAGACATTTTCAAGGTTTATTTTCTCACCAGTCTGGCCGTCCGGCTGACGCCGGACTCCCAGACTTCTATTAATGCTCGCTTCGCTCGCATACTTCACAGTGAATGCAAAGAAAGCACTGAAAATCTAAAGAGGAATCCCTATATCCCTCTCAAATAGTTTCAACGCTCTCCTGAAATTCCCTGAAATCCGCCAGGCATTCTCTCATCTCCACAAAGTGACGCACTCTGGTAGGCCCTGGGGGCTGTGAGTTTTCTCATATTTTCTGATGAGGTGACCTTTTTTGGCATTTTGTACGTAGTTCATTGTTTGCTGGCGTCCGGCTACGTTTCGTTTTCAAAACCCAGAAACTAAAAGTGGAAAATGAAGGTTATTAACCGATTTTTTTTTTCAATTATTTTTTAATTATCAACTTGATTATATTCAATTACTCGATTATTCAATTTATATGAAGAACTCGTCAGCATGAAGGCATTGAATTTCTAGAAAAAAAACAACTTTGTATTAGTCAATCCGGGAACTTCTCGAACCGCTCTCGTATGTTTGCCTGTTCACAGGTGCAGAAACGTTGGGACAAGAAGCGTCAGTGCTGTAAATCAGCCGCGATTCACTCAATGCGGAAAAACAACGCGGCAGCAGATCTTGCTGGGTGAGGACAGATGTAGAAAGATGAGGGTAGTGCCGTCGAGTCAACGAGTTAGCGTGATTATGCTTTGCTATGAGCAGCGAAAAAGGCACTGAAGGCTCTAGGGCTCACTCATGGTCTATATTTGGACTCACCCGTTTTTGCAGCCATCGCTACTTCACTATACGTTCATGACTGCGTAAGTCTACAAAGTTCTCAAAGGTTAAGCAACCAAGGGAACACCTCGACACCTGACGTGCTCGATTGAAGGCGCACATCGATGGGTCAGTAAGCAGGAGAAAGGCATATTGACATCACGGAGAACTGTTGCATGCGTCGGTGAAGGCAGCAAATGCAATGCATTAGTACGAAATCTCAGTCATAGCGATTCGAACGCTTCACGACGCTGCGCCAGCATCTGTTTATTTATTTATTTGATTGTTTATTTATTTACTTGTTTATTTATTTACTTGTTTAATTATTTATTCATTTCTTTCTTTGTTTGTTTATGCAGTTTATTCATTAACGACATTGGTTGGCATTTAGAGAACAAAACAAAACTGGTAAAAAAGGAGAGATAACTCAGAAGACCGATATTTTTTCCAGCATTTCCGAGGTGTGCACCATCGTGAGGGGAAATTGGGCGTTACCAGGCCACCGTGATTGGTGGATTCAATCAATGCGCCAATCTCGATAGGATGGTAACTCCATGCTTTCCCTCACGATAATACACCACCTCTATTTCTATGAAGCACGCAGGAAGGAAGAAGGGAATTTCAGTTGTCTTGATTTAAAAAAAGATACCAACAATGGATGTATTCAGTAACTGTTGGATTGAGAAGATGAGAATGAAATACTATACAATACTATAAAATACGGTTGAGGACTTATGATTGTCTGCCGCACACATTTTACTTTTTTTCTAATATTTCGTCAGAGTCACTGTTTTCAGTAGGGGTTGTGCGTTCACCTGAAGGATTACTTCAGGGCGCTTCAGAATATATATGGATTGTTTGGTTTCATCTGATTTCTTGTATCTGAAAAATTATGTTTCAATTGGTACTGCATACATTCAATACTGACATACTAAGTGCGCGACCCGCCATCAGCCAAATCCATCCCCGCACCGTGGAGAATCGCAACTTCTTCCGAGTTGTCCAAGGTCGTATTATAGAAGGGTGGCTCTTGAACGTGCAGGCAAAAAACCACACTGGCTCGGCGACGGTGAGCAGCCCATTCCTACCCCGAAACTCGATCGTCATAAAAGAAAGGTGATTCTGTGTTTGATGTAGAATATGAAAAGATTGTTCCGTTCAGTGATGGCCAATCCTGTACAGAAGTTCACAGCAAATACTCCTGCACAAAAATAGGACACCGTGAACCAGGCACCTCATCAACGTAGTGTCGATAGAGCGACTACAAAACTTATCCTTGACATAGTCCCTACAGCACATTGCGAAAATGTTTCAGTAGAAACCCAGGAATTAAGAGATGGAATCCCTCCCTAAACCGCCTCATGGCGCAGTATTGGCACTATCAGAATACCATCTGTCCCTGTCAATGCTGCGCTCTTTGGCAGAGAAAAACGTTAGGAACTGTGGTGAGGTTAAAATTTAGGTGACTCGTTACTGCGTCTCTCGGCGCAGCGATTTCTGGGAAGAGGACGCTGATACCTTGTGAGGAAGAAGTAAAAGAGTCATAGACTAGTATGGAAACTAGCCCTTGGATGGAGCTGCTGATGTGTTGTTTCTGTAGTAATTTCTGTTTATGGGTCAAACAGACATTTATAATTCCTCAACCTAAACAAATACCACAAAATACAACTACATCCTATGTTAGTCTTCACTTCCACACTTATAGGTGTCATGTAGTTCTGTTATAATTGTTCAATCTATGCTTATCTGCGTTTTGCTCGTTCTATCCTATCTTTAGCTTCATCATTCACTCTTTTCAGCGGTGTACCGCTCATCTCATGCTCAATAAATGGATAAGTGAATGAATGAAATGAAAGCGAAATTTTTCCGAAAGAAAAGCAGATATAAATATTAATAGCATATGCGAAAGGCTATATTTTGAACAAAGCTACCATAGTTATGATATCAAAGTGTTCTGGATGGAGATATGAGAAATCCAATTTGTTGAGCAAACAAATTTGAGTATAAGCTCAGTGTTCCGGAAACTACTCGATAGGGCCCTACTCACATCTACGTCCATGGTGTAGACAACTTTGCGTTCTCCTTCAAATTTTGTGATAGTGATTATGTAGGCACACCGAAGAGAAAAGTTAATTGATGCCTCACATCTAAACGTGTGTTCAAAACCAAGAACATTTGCTATCCAATCTGTATTCGCTTTACAACTGCTCACCATAGGGCAACGCATCTATCAGCAGGAAAAAAATCCGTTGCAATTCTGACGGTTAACAACTACACCAGCCTCCAGGATTTATCTATAGATTAGAATGTAAGGATGTTACCAAAGGTGGGAACATCTATCAACTTCAAAACTGCAGTTTTTTTTTTCAAGCTGTGTTTAGTGGCAGAGCTAGTATTGGTGTTCCTCACTGTTTCGCATCTAGGATGCCTTCCGTCCTGGCTTTTCAGGATTTTTGTCTGAGCTACTCATACATCCAGATTCCATCACTTTTTTCCTGAGAATTTCTTTTTTTTTTTTGAACGTTAGTATGTCCCAGTAACTAAGTGTTGTTGCCTGGAAGGAAATCGAAATCGACAATTTTCGACAGAATTTCCGGTTCAAACCCCAAGAATCCTGTATATTTAGAAAGCGTTCAGCGAGCTCTATCTATTATAAAAACATCGTTTGTTCTTCGAAGTAGTTGTCGTTTACGCAATACGTCCATAAATTTACGTATTTCGATTCCACAAAAACACCCTTGCACCTTGTTCCACACATTGAGAAGACCTAGGCTAAGACTCAAAACAAAGTCTAAACGAGATTCTTCTCACAAATCTGAGCATCGTGCACTTGCTGAAATCAGATAACCAGTCGCACGTTAGAAGTAGCTGAGTGTAAAGTTTCGGGCCCTGTGCTGAGTCTAAGAGAAGTGAATAGTGCAGAAAAAAATCCTATCTGGATATAACAGCACTATAAAACAAAAAATCTCAGCTGCCGTTACTATTCTCCTTTAGCTAAACTATGGATTTTCGAGTTGGCGCTTACTGGTTAGATGTAAAAATGGATTCCGCTATCTGACAGGACTTCATTAACCATATCTGACAAGTGATTACTTAATTTAGGCGATAGTTTCGTCAAATCGCCAAAACTTTGAAATGACAATAATATTTGAATAGAATTGCTGAACACTCGGTGTTCCGTATGCTATGTATAGTTTTTCGCATGAAAGTTGATCATACATATCTTTCATGAATCCTACAACCGTTTCCTCTTGCCATTTCTACTACAAGATTTAACTATTACGCTCCTCAGGTAGGCGTGAGAAATTTACTGGGAATGGAAGAGCACATACCTTCATTCTGTGCTAACGTAAAAGCATTAGGATTAGATCATGAATAAAATATTAGGTTGTCGGGAAATGATTAAGACACTCTACTGAAAATTCTACCATGCGTCCCTCACACATGGCTTGGGACCAGAATATGTGAGTATATGATAGCCTGGTCCCTGAGCAATTACACCATGGGCATGACAAAGTGTAGCGTTACGCCATGGTGCACGTAGGAGCGAGAATGCATGGGTAACTAATTCAAGTGATTTCCTTCCACGAGCTTTTGTAGAGCGCCAGTGCGAGTAGGAGGAGTGGCTATACCATCATGGTATTTGTCCCTGTGCTCATCAACCATGTAACCATGAACCGTCGGTTCTAACACCTCGCTTCGATAGATATGTCTCCTAAAAGACATTTACCAATTATGTGACCTTCTGAGCTCAGGAGCAGGACATGCTCCGCCAGAGTTGCTGGTACGCAACATGATATACAACAACACATTTTAAGATAATCAATTCAGGGCAATGACCACCAAATATGGAGAAAAGAGACATGGAAGTGTCGAAGTGCACGTTTTGGTGCACAAAAATCACCCTCATATGGCTTTGTCGATTCGTCCTTAGCAGGAGGAGCAGGCGTGGACTGCCTTGGCATACTCGATACCCTTGCCCAATCTTGCTCTCTCCAACTAACACCTTGTTCGGTCGCGTCGCTTAGGCACTCCTTGGCCAAGCAAGACTCCACCAACTTTGAGAATTTTCGAGCATTGACTGATGGATTCTTCGACCTGTAGTTTCCTGATTTCTGATCCTGTGGAGACAAGTCTGCCCCTGAAGGAGGCCCAAGGCTATGGGTATAGGTTGTGCTCACAACAAGTTCTGAGGGTTTTCCAATTGAAAAGAAAAAATTTGAAAAGTGATAAAAACCTAGTGTCTCAATCATTTCCCGACAACCTAATAGTCATGAATTCACGATTGCTGAATTTGCCCTCTCTGTCTGCGGCAAAAAAAAAGTGCTGAAAAACGTTAGTGTCATCAGCTACTAACATATTGGAAGTTTTTTTTTTTGGAGGAGTAGTCAGCCCCTATGCAAGAGAGACGCGCTTGGTTCAGAAGGAAAGAAAGTGAAAAAAATGATAGTATGCTCTACCTTTTTAGAAACGAGCAGAGATCGTAGTCCACGCTTCCAATTCAGCGTACCTTAGTATCTAATCTAATAATTTGTAAATATTCAGTACACCTTAGAAGCTGATTGTGATTTTGAACAAATATTTCGCTGCTCGCGAATTGTTTGACGTACCAACTTCATGTTGATTTATAAAACGTATTCAAATAAAACAACATCACAGTACTGCTAGGATTACCCCGCTATCGTAGTTCAGAGAATGTGTTCTTCACAAAGTAAACGTGATGTCCCCCTGGGCCAGTGATCGAGGGTCCTGTTCAGGCTTGAAGCCTTGCCTCCCTTTCACTTTACCATTTTCTTATCGGACTTGAACAAAGGGTTTTCAATGCGGCGCCTCACTGAGAGGCTCCTGTGAAAACGCCCGTCTCGAAAAAAGCGTCTTCGTTTGCACTCTCAGCGACGCGATATTGAGGACATTGAGGGGTGTTGGGACTTCCGCTTTCAAAGCACTTTCTACCTCTCTTTGGCAAATGGAAACATTTTTGCCCTCATTCTGTTCTACATGTTTTAGTGTACTCTCAATCAGCTGATCTCAAGAAAGTGTAATCCTCAGGAACGCTTTCTAGGACCTTCTCTATGTGTGTGGTTCCAACAAGGGATCCTTTTGTGGACTGGCATACCTCTGCAGCAAGAGTAACTGAAGGCCAAATTACACAAGCTTCCCCAAATGGAGCGACATTTAAGGGCGCAAATTATTACAAGGAGCTGAGTCATTTCTTTACATACATATTTCAGATGTTAAAAATATAATGCAATAGTGACCATCGCTTGAACCATGGCACAATATTTCTGGCTCATGGCTAACTGACCCCATGCATTGTTATACAATATCACAATTGCTTTATTTGAGAAGCAAAGACTAGGACTATTCTCTATAATAAAAGCAATGTTATTCCCCGGAATATTTCAAGGGTTTTCATAAGACTCGAATCGTCAAGTGATGTTATTGCTACGGTTCACATGATTCACATTATCGCAAAAATGCTGGGTGTGGAGCGTAACACTCAGGAAAGGCGGCGTGGCCAAGTTCCCTGACTGGTCAATTCATGCCACCGGCCAATCGCAGAGCTTGGATAGACGCCACACGCAAAAATGCTGAGCCCCGTCCTTAAAGGCAAGGTTCGCACAAAATTTCATCTCCTGGATTTTCATTGAATTCGTCGCCCACGGCGACGCGTTGGACAGAAACAATCGAAAAAATCCTGAAAAAGTCCCACAACGGACGGTCTCCATCGACCAATTCTGGTATGGCGTTTGCACGTTTGCAGCGGCCGTGCTTCCAAAGAAAGTTGTACGGCGCACCTACATGTTGTCTATTGTGGCGTCGTAGGAAAAAATTCATTTCCGAGGGACTGTATGATCCGTTTGATGAGAGTGGTCTCAGAAAGAGTTCTCTAAGTGTCTGTATCTATGCACTTCATCCATCTTTGTCCATTGTGTACGCGAACACCCTTTGTGATCTGGAGCATGTTTTCCTACGGCTACCGTAATCCTCGAACGTTTGGTCCCATATCTTGTGATAGAGCCCACGTGGAGCTCTCAAACTTGAAATACGTACTACAGATGTGATTTGGACTCCAAGGAACAAAAAACCTGGATGGGCAAGATTTTGACCGGACCTTGCCTTTAAGTACCAAAAAATACTGGCCTCCCGCTACACTGCGCGTCGACTGAGCTACGTCGCAGCACATAGGAGGCGCGGCGCGGCTCAGCAGACGGGCGGTGGATGCCGGAGGCAAGTGTTTTTTGGAACGACTGTACCAAATACACTGTTTGCGAAAGAGAGACACCTACATCACGTTAGAATAGGGAATTATGCAACAGATGTCAAAATGCGCATCCAAACTCTCCGCAAGGTGGGGGCTTAAAATTTTTTTGGTGTTTTTGAGCAGAATCCTGCACATCATTGCGATCAGCATAACCTCACGATTCGAACCGCCTAAAAAATATCGGAAACGATACTTCGGTGGTACTCACCATCCTATTTCTGTTAGATTTGGTCGGTCCTCTTGAAAGTCTGTTTCGGGTTCGATCGTTTTGTTTCACATGGTACGTGGACATAAATAAAGGGATGTGTATCATCGTGAGGGAAAGAGGGGCGTACTCAGACGACTCTGACTGGCGCATTCGCGCCTCCCGTCACGCCCATCTATGAACTCGAACGGCGTCAACCCGTAGTAGATGATGTAGTTGTGCTTAGAGCCGTACGAGTCCAAACCGGTGGGCGTGGCGGGCGGCCTCAATGTGCCAACATAGTCGCCAAATGTGGCGGGCGGCCTCAATGTGCCAAATGTGCCAAACATAGTCGCCTGTGTACGCCCCTCTTTCCTATACACCCAAAATAAAGCTTTAGCAAGGTCTGTGGTTTACCATGGAAGGATTTATTCAAAAATAGAATAAAGTGGAATGCCATTAGACTCACAAAGCATAATACCATATCAATAATTAGCAGCAACAATTGGAATGTAGTAAGTAGTGAAGATAATGAGGGATTTCGTTGAGCAAAATTTGGCACACATATTTATTGGAATTAAACTGCTAGTCAATCACGCTTGTATCACAGAATATTGCCCATCTGGTCTGCCGCGCTGCACCACCTACGCGATGCGGCAGACCAGTTGGGTGCTGTGTTGATCAGGCGTTGCCAGTATTGATGTTTTGCTTATGTTTTCATCCAAGTAATTCGAACTGAAAGCGGAGGCACAGAGAAAACGGTGGAAAACACCTCCGGACAACTACGGCATCCAGCTGCCCCGCCGCGTCGTGCGCGTAAATGGCGTTGCGCTGCAGATCAGACGGGCGGTATTCCGCGATGCATGAGTGATTGACCAAGACTGTGGCCGTACTCGTCGTAGAGTAGAGCACCTTGCATCGAAGTCGCTCAGGTGACGCCTGAATCAGGGACTCGTTTTCCCCTTTTTTAAAAACTTTCAACTATTAATCGAATTTTTGGTCTTTGGAACTTGTAGATTTCCATCAGCTGGATGATGCTCTGCGCGAAATTGGTAGGCATCGCAATCGGGGTCGCTGGCGACGCCGACGCAGGGTGCTATACTCCACGTAGAGTATAGCGGGAGTTCAAGCTTCAATAGTAAAGCGAAATTTTCAAGAAAGATTGAGCATGGTAACTGTAGTAATTTGCCTAATTTTACAACTGAACTAATTTCAGGATATTCGATAGACGTTTCACCGCCACTATGTACATTTCGTTCCCGTTCCGCTACGTAAGAGCACGTCCTCGCACAGGTGTGACATGCCGTTCCTCCCCTCCACAAACAGTACATTGCGCAGACTCAGCCGGCCCTCGTGACGCGACGCACCAGTAGCACGCGATGTGTCCGCAGCCGTTCGTTCGCATCGGAACCACCGCTACGCGTCCGCATCTGCCGCAGCTCAACGCCACCTCATACGACTGAACCTCGCCTCTGCGCCGACTCGTCCATTTCTCGTAGATCACCGCGTAGGCCGGCCAGAGCAGCAGCAGTGCGTCGCGGAACGTGTGCCACAGTAGCTCCCTGTTCTGTGACTCGTAGTTGATTGTGCCTGCAATGTTTTCATTTCACCTTGTTCTTCCTGTATGCATTTATTGTTAGATAATAGTGTCAATATTGTGACAATGATGCTTCCTGACTACTGAATAGGCGAATTAAATTGATGTAGTAGAGTTTGATGTATATTTATCATGACTCGTATGAAATAAAGAACTTTATGAGAAACACTACGATACCGCATTCCCTTTGGGAAAATAAGCGAATTTCCTTGACCAACTTAGGGCTCGTAAGTACGTTTTGTAAATTCGAAATGCCGCTGAGAATTCCTCAAAATCACAGAATTTACTTTGAACAGCCAAAGTATTAAAATTTTCCAGAATCTCATGGTTCCCACTGCCACTAAAACGAAAATTTGAAAGAACAGAGACTCTGTGGAAAAAATCGAACACCCATTAACAATTATATCAAAGCTACTGGCATTTTTAACTCACGCGACTTCGGAATAATAAAGAAAGCTAGTTGATTATGAATCTGTATATATAAAAGTGAAAGTTTGTGTGTGTGTTTGTGTGTGTTTGTGTTTGTGTGTGTGTTTGTGTGTGTGTTTGTATGTGTGTATGTTCCGAATAGAAATCGCGGAGAGTGAACCGATCCGGACCAAATTTTGCATGCAGGTTCAGGACGGGCCGGCGGAGGTCATAGGCTACTTTCCGCCGGGAACTATTGATTGATTTATCGATTATATCGATTTTATTGATTTTTCGCTATTTTCGCCCAAGGGTCGCTGGGGACATGTCTACTGGGGTTATCCAATACGCTGAACACGAATATGACAACCATTTTGTACCAAGTATTGATTTATCGATTTTATTGATTTTTCGCAATTTTCGCCCAAGGGTCGCTGGGGACATGTCTACTGGGGTTATCCAATACGCTGAACACGAATATGACAACCATTTTGTACCAAGTATTGATTTATCGATTTTATTGATTTTTTGCAATTTTCGCCCACGGTTCGCTGGGGACATGTCTACTGGGGCTATTCGATACGATAAACACGAATATGACGACCCCATTCCACGAGATTATGGAGTTATCGATTTGGACGATTTCATCTGCAGTTACTTAGTGGTATGTAAAAACACGTCCACTGGGGTTCTCCAACACGCTGAACGTTAACATGGCAAGGATTTCAGAAGAATTTACGATTTACGAAGAAGAATTTCCTATTTACGAGTTTACGAAGAATTTTTAAGAATTAACAAAACAGCTTCTCCTACTTTCTGAGAGGTGAATGAAAAAAGGATTTTTGCGTTGATCATGAAAATAATGAGCACTATGAAAGGATCGTTGGGTTTAACAGTTGTCGTCGTCAGCGTTAAACTGCTGGCAGAAATGAAACACCCGAGCGAAGCCGGGCATACCGTCTAGTTGAATATAGTGCTGATCATTAGTTTAAAATCGAAGCCATGATATACAGGTTACGGCAAAAGTCTTTGGACAAACATAAACGCTCGCTAAAAATCCATGGTGGGGGAATCTGGAAAAACCAGTGATTATTTCCTCTCCATGACCTGACTGTAAGCAAAAAAATTATTTTTGTTCTTGAGGTTTCCTCTTCTCGTATGTTCACAGCCTTCGGAAAGTACAGGTGAGATGTGGGTTCTGGCGGGCAGGTAGCGGAGGTACTCTTCCCTCCACCACTTCTCCATCCCTTTGTAAGGAGACTCTAAACTCCTGTGGAGGGTAGCAGAAGCCTTCTACTATGGAAGCCAGGAAAATCTCTGGGAAATTTGGAAAATCGGTAGGGATATTCTATGTTCACTGCTAGCTTCGCTTTTGGCACTGTTCAAAATTTTCGCATGCAAACATGGAAATCGCGCTACAACAGCTATTTTCGCTCGTTCAAGAGCAATTCAACCACTGTTCCCTGTTATGGGTTTGTTGAATTGCTCTTTCTTAGTAGACAAATGATAATTTTGAATTTATAGAATGACGAAATAGCCTCTTAAAGTGAGTATTCTTCTCTATTTGGTGGAGACAAATATTTGCTTATCAAGGTCCTACATCTATTCTGGGAGATTCCGAAGTGGTTTCTAGATTCTGCGAGCTATAGCCTCCCTAAAGCCTTACAGGAATTTGGACTCTCTTCCGAAACTTTGGAGAAGGCCCGAGATGAATTTCAGTTCATCAATGTGCGCGCCGAGCCAATGTCACATCTACTTTTTGACAAACCAGTGGCACAGCAACTATCAGCTTTTCCAATTTCTTCTTCTTCATGCTTTGAAGATCGAATATGCTTGTCCAAAGACTTTTGCCGCACCCTGTAGACGAACTTGACGCTCTGTACACATCGTAACAAATGAATTATACGAACCAACGGTCGGCAGGCTGTTATTCCAATTCCGCAAGCTCAGATACGATTCCACCAGCGTACTGTGCCCACCAACACGGAGAAAGTTCAGGTAGTGTAGAATACACATCGCCTGAAACATGCAACAGCTTCCAGAGAGAATTTCAAGAATATGGTGGCAGTAGATGGGGGAACGATGGTCTGTCCTACCAACAAGATCCTGACCATAAGTAGGGGTGTCATTATATCACAACACAGCTTGGAAACCTATATATAATAGCAGCTCGTTAAATTGCTTAACATGGTGGGTTCCTGGTGGAACCATACATTTTACTAAATCTATAAACTGCACGCACAGCATGTGTTCCTCAGTGAGAAAATTCCTGGATAATATTATAGAATTAGTGAATACGTGTCCGTACCAGCTGGCCAACCGCTGAGCTTTGCTGCACCATCCTTTCCAGGTGTAGCCTGTTTCAAACGCGATGATAGTTGGGTAATCATGCGTAATGTCTGGTTTTCTATTCACCCTCTCCGAGTTCCGCGCATTTTCCTGCTCTAGTTTCCTCTGTGGCGTTTCTTCAACTATCTTGGCCGATGATACAGATTATACAATTTCCCGTTCGCGGGCATCAGAGTTAATCGCTGCCGTCATCCGCTGTCCAGTCCATTCGAAACGATGAGGCGGATGAGGCCGGGTTGGAAGTCTAGAGGCGACGCGGCTGACTTGACGGCATACATTCGATCAGCTATTACCGTTTGATTGTTTTAATTTTTCTACTATCTACGTTCCTTTCTATCCTTTACCACCTTCACCACCATAACTTTTCCATTCGGTGAGTTTCTCCATTAGTTTTACTACAAATAGCCGAATCGGCCCGCGCCCCAGCCGCGTTGCCTCTAGATTGCCCACCATCGTCATGCGTCCCAACGTTTCGGATGGACTGTACTTATTATATTTATGGTGTGAACGTCACATTGACCGATCTTCAAGAAAAATCTTCCGAGGACGGCTGCAAGCGCCTGACGCACACATGAATTTAAGGCAAATAATCCTATGGGCACTCTTCTTCTTCTTTCTTCTTGATTGATTGATTGATTGATTGATTGACTGCGTCATATTTACAACGCCATGAATACACAGTTCCGACATATCACAAGTTCAGACTGAGCAGTTACCACTGAGATAATAAAGTATAGTAATCAAATTGATCTATACTACACATTTTTCTTCTTCTGGGCAATAATACAGGGAAATTTCTTGCCAATGAAGTCGTGTCACCAGTGTGGGGCCAAGATCTGCGGCAGTAATTAAAGAATATAGTCCTTCTCAAAAAGGTAGACCGATTCGGTGACTGCACCATCGCAGTGGCACCTGGACGAGGAATGAGGAGAGAGCATGATCCAAGTGAGAGGGTCGAGCAGGCCTCACCAAGATTCTGCAGCCGCTTCACTACGAAACCGCACGCGCAATTCGTCTATCTTTTTGAAAAGGACTGTACCAATCTGAACGCCGATCACAAGGATCAACAGCACGAAAAAATAAATACCTCATATATTGCGGCAATCTTCGCTAGACATCTTCTCAGGAGGAGACTATCAAGCAAAGCCGACAATCGGCTTTGGATGTACGGAACCACTGCTGAGAGCATGAAGTGCAGAAACACCTTGTTGAGTGGATAGTTTTTGTAAGAAATGTTCATCTCCACTTGACCAGGTGATGCTCCTATAAAAGTAGAGACATAATTTTGTAAATCATCTCGGCAAGGCTCCTAATTTTGGAGCAGTTAAAGACAACGCCTCATTTCAAACATAGCCTCGATTTTTCACATAAAAAGACAAGAAGACCTGTAGACCGCAAATGGGTACTTCCATGCAAAACCGTAAGAAAACCCGTTTTCGAACCCCAAATCTTGGGAGGCCTCTGAGCGGATCTAAGGCGGATGTTTCTGTACCATGAACTCGCTTACTGCTTACAAGGACTTTGTGTATTGCACTTTCTATCCTGCTAGGGAGTGAACGACGAGGAACTCTCACAAGTAGTAATAATTTCCTGAGATAATGTGCTGACGGGAGTGCATTATTCAGAAACTTCGTCCTCCCGCATAGGTCCCGCCTCGGCTCCGCCCACAAACTCCTCAAAAATTAGGGCTTAAAAATCGTTCATTTCTGAAATTCTGCACCAAAATCATGTACGCCATTATGATCAGCCGCTGCCGATTTTTTTCAATCGGATATCTCGGAAACAATCCTAAGGTGTGACAATGCCGTTAAAGGCAGCCCACGCTCAAATCTTTGTGTTTGAGATTTTGCTGAATGTCGGGGTGCTGACGGAATTGGAACTCATGTCCAGAAATGAAATACCGCGAAACAAATAAAAGTCCGCTAAATCGAGATGCTGTTCCCAGTGCGTCTTATCGCGCTCCACTGACACTCGGATTCCTTGCAGAAAAGGCATGTTTGTCGGAGTCGAGAATCTTTATGGGTTCTGCCTTCAACGCAATGGCTGTCAACACGATTAACCCTAACCCATAAATGAAGATTCGTCCTCAAATCTATTAAGCGATAGTTTTCAATTCACTACTAAATGCAAACCTCTGTAAATCCTAGATGTCCACAATATGCTATCAATCAGCAGGTGTATCTCGGGCTTCATCTTTTCACAAAGTCGGCTAATAGGAACTGGGACCTCCATCATGAGCGCAGAAAGCTGTTGCTCAATCAGTTGTCTGTACTCGCGGTCCAAAATATTCGCATCCACTTGCTCCACACGTAGCGACTCACAAGCCATCTGAAATGGTAGAAATGAGTTGAATTACTCGGAATAATTGCAAAACACAGTCCAGTCAGGACTCTTTTTAGGTACTGTAAAGCTCAATGTGAAGAGGACAATAAGGCTTTCACAAGTTGTAAAATCAGATTACTAAAGCGGAGATGGTGCGGCGCGTGCAAGCATGACCGGACCACTGTACTATTTCAGAGGGGAAGCGCTTTTTAATAAATTTGGCACTATTCCACATCCGGGGCTCCAAAATTTTCAAAAAAAAATCGACCAAATTTTGGATATGGGGGGGG
>JARK01001344.1:129241-145046 GCA_000688135.1 Ancylostoma ceylanicum
GGGGGGGGGGGGGTACTTGAGGTTCTGAGTGTGAATATCGTATCCACTCTGTACCGTAACCCCATTTTTGTAGGGTTACGGCAGTGGCACTGTAGATACGGTACCTCTCCAATTTCGCATAGAGGGGTTATTTCACATGCTGATCACGATTATCAACACTATTTTGCATGCCAACTCCGTTTTCAATCTCAATTTCAATTATCCTCAATTACGTAATACATGGTATATTTGATACAACCCACGCTAGAACTGTTCCCCAGGGGGTTTATTGTTGGAAACAAAATTCAGATCTTATATGAAAATTTTGGCGCATCGTTAATTTCTTCCAATTTCTCTAACTTTTCTTCTAGGTCACCTCCAAGGTAGATGCGTCCCAGAACTGGCCCTCTCTTAATGTTTATGTCCATGAATATCATGAGTAAATTGTTTGAGCGTTCGAATGACTTCACTGATCATTCTTCGAACTTTGAAAAGGTTTTTACAGTACGCATGTCTTACTACTTCAAAGTGATCCAAGTTATTACCGTAGTAAAATTACGTGTCGCATTATCGTTTTGTTGTTCAGAGCCTTCGCTTTTCTTTTGACCAAAGCTACTGGCTGGCTCTGAAAGGCATATAGCACAGCCCAGCCCCAAAATTGTGTCGGGCTATGCAATTTCGCAAAAAGGGAGAAACTCAATTAGGGAATGTTTGCATACATTCTGACTAATTTTGTGCATGTTTTCTTAAAAACCAATGATCCCTTGCGCATTAAATCCTGTGATATTCTGTAGACTAGTACAAATTTATGCATGCGAGACTTGTGTTGACTTACAACCTTCATGTTGTTTCATCAGCCAACAATAGTGTATCGGAGGATTTTCAGATAAAAAAAAATGAAGCGTGTAAACACAGATCCTTGACCTCTTTAGATAATCACCACTTTTGAAAAAAGAACCAAACACAACTCTACATCAGAATATAAAGGGAGGTAATAAAAGGAACTAAATCTGGTGTAACCAGTGAAATTTACAAATGTTTGAAAACACAAATTTAACAATAAATCGATTTAACCAATCACAATTTCGGAAACTACAAGTGAGGACGCCGGTGCATCCCCATAAGGAACTGACATTAAACACTAACACAATTGAATACAAAGTCGTACGCTCGAGAGGTGACAATAAATAGAAGAAATTTTTATAACAAAAAACCCGATCAATAAAATTGATAACAACAGAAGTCCAAATGTTGTCAGATCAACAACATGAGGGCACTCACTAGTACAGAGTTCTACTACCGTCCATACTCTTTGTTATTAAAGTCGTCGACGTTGTAGAATGAAGCGGCTACAGAACGTCCTCCGAAAAACCTTCCATTCATCACAACAAACGCTTTAATTGCTTGTGCAACATTTGTGAATTCGACGAAAATCCGCACCGCAACATCATCGCTGACACCATCCAACTGAAAGCAATGCAACATCACATAGTACAGCTAGCATAACATAATTGTGTGAAATTTACGAAGGTTTATAAGCACAGACCTTGTGAATAATGACAGACGCGACTTGACCATATTTAGCCATTTCATCACGAATTTCCGGTTCAAGTTCATCGTCAACTTCATCTGGTCCAACCATGTTCTGTAATAATTGAATTGTACAGGGAACGTCAATCACGAATGCCACTCCCGCTGCCGCAACATCCACGGCGCTCGCCGGCGCCAAGTGGATGTTGCGTCCGCGGGAGTGGCAATCGTGACTGACGTTCCTTGTAATTCAAGTGGCCGCGCTGCAATCACGCCCATCTCCTTGCTGATGATCATCGCATATACAGTGACGGTCATAACAATTCCAATTCAATCCCTCCGCTGCAGTATTTCACAAAGGGCACAACCGCTGTGGTTTGGTTACGGTGAAGAGACGCTTCTGATACATCTTACACACAAAACTTGGTCACCAACGAACCAGGAAGAAGGGAGTTCACTAGAACTCGTTATGATGCATCCAACGTTTATCAATGCAAAGTGCAGTATTTCTCAAAAATCCTTGCCTCGCGCTGCACCGCCCGTCAGCTGAGTCACCTCGCACCACGTATGATAATGCACAGGTGAAGCGGTGCGGCTCAGCAGATGGGCGGTGCAGCGTGAGACAATGATGTTTAAGAAAGACTGTAGATTCAGAACTTAATCACACAATAAAATCGCGTGACATCAGTGCTGACTAACAGTTGCAAGGATGCGGGACTAAAATCAGAATGTCACGATTACAAATAGCCAGATAAGAAGGCGCTTTTGTACTTTCCTTTTTTCCCTCAACTGTGAGAAATAAGATTACAAAATCGTTTCCTTGGTAAAGAAAGCCGTTCTCTCAAGAAAAATAGGCCTAATACCTGAAAGCAAATTGCCAATAACAATAAGACTTGAAACTAATCACAAACCGTTAGCATTAGTACTTTCGTGGAGCATTTCATCGCTTCAGCCATATTGACAGGACCAACACCCATAGGAGGAGCGGTTGTAGTAGGAGGTGCAGCTGAAACGAGAAGCATATGAGAATGTGCAACAAACATAAAAATGTAAAGCAGTACTTTGACTTTCATTGATGATAAGTCCAGCATTTTTTCCTAGCTTCTCCACAGATAACGCTGTGCTCATTCCTTGCTCATCGCGACCTGAATCCGTGTTACTGCTGGAGTGCTTCACAAAATGCGATCTTTAACACTTACCAAGTCCTGCGCCATGCTTGTAACCAAATTTGCTCATAATGTTCGCAGCAACACCAAGACCTTTTGAAGTGGCTTTGCCAAAAGACGGCAAAAACGCTGGAGGTGGCATAGTGGTTGACGAAGGAGGAGATGACTCCTGAGTAGCACCAGAAAACTAAAGTCGTTGTAAGTGGAATAGATGAAGGATGCAATTCACGCATGACAAATTCGACACATCTAAGGCACAGCGACCAAAACAATCAATTAATTTTAATGTGAAATGAAATAAGTACTGCATCCTCAACGAACTTGTCAACGATATCTGTATATATAAAAGTGAAAGTTTGTATGTACAGTCTGTATATTTGGGGGTGTCGCATAGCCGCACCGCATGGTGCGCGATGCGGCCCCTTGCTGGAGGCGTTCCAGCGGCCGACCAGCTGATCGTTGATCGATGATGGACCCCGGCAACCGCATCGGGTGGGTTTCGTTTATGTTTTTCATGGTTTTTCCTTTTACTTTTTCGATCAAATGTTTGTAATTGTTATTGTTCATGATATTCCCATGTCCAGTAGCTCATACCACCACATCTTAGTTGGTTTTTGTCTTCAAAAGGAACTTCTTTGAGGGGTTCCTCTCATTTCTTTGTTTTATAGATTATTTCTTATTTCGCGCTTGATTCTCGGTCAAGTGAAAACTACTGGACATGGGAATACCATGAATAATAACAATTACAAACATTTGATCGAAAAATTTAAAGGAAAAAACCATGAAAAACATAAACGAAACCCACCCGATGCGGTTGCCGGCGTCCATCATCGATCAACGATCAGCTGGTCGGCCGCTGGAACGCCTCCAGCAAGGGGCCGCATCGCGCACCATGCGGTGCGGCTATGCGACACCCCCAAATATACAGACTGTACATACATATGTGTGTATCAGGGATGAGCGGATTATCCGTATCCGGTTGTCCGTTTTGCCGTTATCCGGGTGTTTTTCCCTATCCGTTATCCGCACGGTTATCCGGGCTTTTGGCACCGGATAACGGTGCGGATAAGGCAAAAATGGGCAGATTCAACTGCGCGTGATGTTTTGCAGAGGCGGTGGGGGATGAAGTCGTCAACAGAACATTTCGTGCAGTTCTATCTCATCGTTAGTTCAAAACGGACGTTTCCTCTCTAAACCATTTTGTAAGACTCGATCCTTCCATATCTGTGTCCTCTAATTCATCAAGTCTAATGGCTAGACTGTGAGTGTGAGTCAAGTGTGAGTCCATAGATTCCGATTGGAAGCTTTTACCAAAGCAAAAGTGTTCTAGGTAAGAACTTCTTTCTACCTTATAGGGAGAACATAATGGCTGGATCTTGGCCCGACTGATTTGTCAGGGAAATTTCAGAGTTTGCTGTCTCTACCTGTAAAGCAAATAGCAATTTGTCGAAACCCATTCTTAGTGTATCCTCAGAGTCGGCGTTCTTTACAAGAACTGAAGACATACTGACATCCATGTGAACGAAAATGAAGAAGTGAAAAACGCTAAGATCGCTTACATCTTCAAATTACGCATTAGTTCTTTTTTCAAGAGTATTTTGTGTTTTAGCTAACAAATCAAATGGGCCAAAAGCCAGGTGAGCGTCCGCTCAGACTCTATGAGATTGCAAAAACTCAAAGAGGCTGCGAAAACCCGAGGCTTCTGTTGTGTTGGACTTCGTAGTCGAGGAAATAGAAGGATACAGGGTATTTCTGCAGCAAAGCGCCGTAAGACCCGGTCTTTCACAGCGCAGTGGCACTCGTAGGCAATGACAGGCGTGAGATTACAGTAGGTTTCTTATCCTTCACAGCTTTTGGCACTAGTATGGGGAACAGACTAACCCAATAAAACTATCTACCTTAAATGTATTGGTGAAAGATAATTGCAGAAAATCATCGTCATCCGCTAAGTGCGGCGGAAGTAGTGATTGGATAATAGTGACTCTGAGTTCAGCTGGATGAAAAGAAAAGTGGTGCACGTGTTTGGAACACTCTGGTTTTGGATTTTTCACCGAGTTCAGCTGGCTCAAAGCTACAAAGGCACACCAACCAAGAGGCAGAAGGTCGGCCTAGAAGCGGCCTTTCTCTGGAAATTCTCGAGAGATTATTTTTTCTTCATGTAGTCTATAAAGATGATATTCGCTAAAAAAAATTCTCTCCGAAGACGATATGTGTTGTAAGCAAAATAAAGCTTCTGTTTTGAAAGGTGCAGCCATTATTGTGGGAGGTATGACATCTTGCACTAACGTTTTTCACAAAATTCTCGTTGTAATCACGTTTCGCTACGATGAATAATACTAAAAGGTGCTTCCCTGGATGCCAATCCGTTATCCGTTATCCGCTATCCGTTATCCGGTCATTTTTGGCCTAACCGTTATCCGCACCGTTATCCGGGTAATGAAAAATCCCGTATCCGCTCATCCCTGGTGTGTATGTATGTAATGAATAGAAATCTCGGGGAGCGAACCGATCTGGGCCAAATTTTGCATGCAGGCCGACTATGGGCCGGTGGAGGTTATACTGTCTGTTTCACAAATCTTGCCACTTGGCAGGCATCCAACTTGAGGTAGGTCTCACCAGTTGTTATAGGCGAGACATGTTTCGGCACGTTTCCAGTTACTGACAGCGCTGAATTTCCAAGATTTGACGTGTCTTGTCTAGCTACAGACAGAACATTGAATTGCTCTGATTTTTGAAACAGATAGTAGGCTAGTATACGCTGGGAATTTTCACTTATCGATTATATCGATTTCATTGATTTTTCGCTATTTTTGCCTAGAGACTGGCAAAAACATGCCTACTGACGTTAGTCAATACGCTGAGCACGAATATGACAACCATTTTGGCTAGGGTATCGATTTTTCCACTTTCGCTTGGGGGCAAGCAAGGACGTGCCTCCTATGGTTCTCCAATGCGCTGAGCACGAATATGACAACCATTTTGGGCGAGGGTCTCGATTTACTGATTTTATCTATTTTTTCCGCTTACGCTCGGGGACGGGTGAGAACATGTCAGATGGGGTTCTTCAATATGCCTGACATGAATATGACAACTATTTTGCAAGAAATTGTCGATTAATTGGTTTTAACAATTTTTTCACATTCGAGCAGGTGAAGGAAAAGTTGACGAGATTATTTAACATGGTGATCACCGAAATGATGAGCACTTCAAATTTGTATCCTAATTAACCGCATCAACGTGAAAAAGCTCGGGATAGTAAAACTCCTGAGCGGAGCCGTCTAGTCGCTTATATTTCGCAGCAATTTCTACATTTAATTGTAGTTTTCGTTGAAAATTCAGGACATTATAGTGGATATCGTATTTGTAAACCATGAGTGAGTAGCATACCTTGGGTGGGGATGATGCTGGTTCCAGCAGTGCCTGAGGTGGAGCAATCGCAGCACCCTTCACTCGCTTTTTCGCTTCCTCCTTGTGATCACGGCTCAGTCTTAAAGACGAGAAAAGAAGTTAATGTAACTTCACATGATGATTATGTGGCCTCAACCTTTCAGCGATTTCTCTGGCATGTTTTTCCCGTGCTTCTCGCTCTTCCGCCTTCCTCTTGAATGCTATGTATTCATTTGGAACAGCTGGCTGATATTCGTTTTTTACAACATACTCTCCGAATAAATTGACCTAAATTTGAGGAATTGACCAGATTCAATTAGTAAACTAAACATAACAGTTAGCCTAACAATGATTCTAAATTCCATAGAAACACTATGTTGGAAAAACAAGGGAAAAAGCTCGCCACTCACGCTGTCTTCTACAGCTCCCTTTGGAAGAAAAGATGGAGGAGCACAGTCCGTGATTGGAAGTGCTCGTACTGGTTGTATTCGACGCATGTTGAGAGCCGCTTTATTGCGAGCCGACAGGTCCACAACCGGTGCTATGCTTGCTTTTTGCTGCAAGGTCAAAGGAACGTTTATTCTGAACATGCATCAGGATGGCATGAAAAAAGAAAAGACTAAAATGACAGCCTTTTAAAGGCATAACTCAATATCAACTAGAACCCAATACCAAATGGTAAGTCGAAACCCGAAAAGATGTGTGTTGGCTGAAACCGAAAATAAAGACTAGTCTTTGAGGGACAATTCCTGCCAACACTTCACGTGCTTTCCGCACGTGAAACTATAAGTGTAGTGAAAAACCATTTACAGAATGGTGGAAGTCATGCTGAAAACAATTATTAAACACATTCATTGGATTAGTTTAAACTAGGGAACCAGAATACTCCCACCAATAATTAGCAGTTAATTATCAGAATATTATGACTAAAAATGCAATAGTTTCGAGAATAATATGTATAACATAATGATAAGTTTTAAAACAACAAAACTATTACGTAAAAAGTATAGGAAAATATTACCATTCCTTGCTGAATTTGGACTCTTTTCTGCGCAATCTGGGCTTGGAGGAATTTCATCGTGATGTTAGCGGACCCTGCAATAGATTAACGCTGGTGTAATGAGAAAAACGAAACAAACAAAACCGTTCTAGAGATCAGATTAAAGCCTCTCCATCACACTGCAGTGGAGGGTACAGAAATGAACAAGCAGGATAAAGACTATGTAATGATATGCTAGTAATATATGTTGTCAGTAAAATGATGGAGCCTAGAAAATGCCTTCTCATAAATCTCTATGTGAATTATAGTCAACTCCAAATGTCCGTAGACAAGAGTTGGGGCCGCGGTGCGGGTCTCTCGCTCTCTGCTGCACGGATTCAGCGTGGCATGCAGGGCAGAGACGCGGAGGAAAACCGCGCCGCGGTCCCAGCTCTTGTCTACGGACAATTGGAGTTGACTATACCTATTCTAATGTAGATAATTGTTTTGATGTTTCAGTAGAATTACTCTCCTGAAATATGTCCCAGCGATTTTTTCTAGAGCTTTTAGAGCCCCTAAAGTAGAACAGTGCCACGGTTTTTTTCTAGCTGCTCCGAATTTGGTCGTGAGAGAGTTAGAAGAATCACTAGACCTTCACCCCTGCACCCAATCAAAACCTAATTTTCAGACCCCTACATGAAAAGGTGAATGGAGAATTGTCCTTCCTCCAACTATCTTTCGACGCCTAGCCTTGAAAATTGCGTTTATAGCAGCAATGTGGAATAGAATCGTATCATTCTATAAAATCGTGATGGAACGCATGGAGAGTTCGGGATAGGCACCCATGTTTAGGCATAGGCTTGAGTATACAGGGTGCGTCAGAATTATTGACGCACCAAAATGAGTCTGTAGAAAAGGCAAGATGCGAAAATGTTTCAAAAGTGCGCATGCATGATAAAGTCCATGTCTTGGCGATCAAAATGAATGCACTCTTGTTCGCAGCAGAATCCTTCCTCGCGGAAGCAGTCGCGAAGACGACGAGGGAGAACATAGCCTTTGGGCCGCAACTAACTCTGGTCGATTTTGTTCCAGACCTTGAATAGAAGAGGATCTCGATATTTGGTTTTTTTTTTTTTGGATGGTAGCGCAGCTCTTGCTCTCTAAAAGCCCACATGGGTTCCTTCAGTAGACTGAAATTTGGTTGACAAGGAAGTCAGCTCCGTGCCAGTTTGAGTTCCTTCAAGTGGATTTTTGAAACTAGGCCTGCATCACTTTCGTCCCTTGCACAGGAGCCAAGCCCTGCCAAAGTATATATGGATTCACCTTGGGATAAGAATTGAGTCCAGCAAGGAAATACCTCCAAAGGACACTGTTTCAATGAGAAACAAGGAAATGAAAAAAAAAATTCTGTAGAAAAACATAGGTACATTTCCTTGGCAAGGACGCAACCTGATTCGCGAACAAGAATTTCATGTGCATCTTGGAGACCAAGACCTGCGCTACATCCCCGAGGAATATCAAGTTCCTAAACGAAAACCTCTTTATGATACGAAACAAAAATGGAGGAACTTCAGTTGCAACGCATCGGCAGTAATCTCCGCTGTCGTCTTCGTGGCTGCTTCCTTGAGAACGAAGCCGACTCCAAACGAGAGTGATTCGTTGTGTTCACTAAGACGTGTCCTCCATTTTGGATACACATACATAAGACTTTTTTGGATGTTATCTCATTTACAGAATAATTCCGGTGCGTCAATATTTATGACGCACCCTGTA
The DNA here is from genome assembly GCA_000688135.1 of Ancylostoma ceylanicum. Classification (NCBI taxonomy): domain Eukaryota; kingdom Metazoa; phylum Nematoda; class Chromadorea; order Rhabditida; family Ancylostomatidae; genus Ancylostoma; species Ancylostoma ceylanicum. The sequence goes on from JARK01001344.1 coordinate 138,056, forward strand.
TACTTAAACCTAGGCTTACGCCTTCGCGTTGGCTTAAGATTAGGTCAAGGATCAGGCTTACATAGTGAAGCTAACGTTCACTTAAGATGCCCCCTAACTACCTTTTAGCCTGCATAACGAGGAGAACAAAACTGTTACAAAGGAATAACTAAGAATGTAAGATGAAATCTTCAAATCAAAGCTCAAACAAGAAAAACGGTCAACACTTACCCTTTCCGCGTGGAGGAGAAAACGTACCTTTTCCATGAGGAGGAGAATCATCATCGTCATAGAGAGGCATTTCTGAAATTCGATACATGAGAAAAGGTTAAGCAGCGCTACAAAAAAAAAATGACGACAGAACTTTATAATTCATGCCGGTAGCTTGCTACAACAAGTTTTCATAGAACATTTGCTAGAGGACTGAGAGACATTAGGGGACTTGTGATGACCCTTCTCCTCTAAATTTGGGTTTTTACACTTTTGTGCCCTTTTTCATAGCAGATTCTTGGCAGACACTGCTAATTGGCTCCTTAACAATGGTTCAATTGCTCAGGGGTGTCTTTAATAAGTGTAAGACACCATAGCCTATGGAATCCAGGAAATCTCGAATAAGATACCGAAACAGATATGGAAGTCCATAGTGGAAGCAGGTATTCTACCGAAACTTTGCGGAATATCCTGCGCCGACCAAACCTCTCGTACGAGGTAACAACGCACAAAATAAGAATGAACGAAAGATAATAAATTCAAAAGTGAACGAACTGAAAAAAAAAAACTGGAGCCGAGAAATGTCTAAATACAGTACTTCCTAGGGGCCCTAGAAGACAATTTTCTCCACTTCAAAAAAAAATGAAAGATGAATTGCAAACGCACCTAGATAGTAGCGGAGGGACAAGTGTAGGGCAGGAACTTGAAATCCGCAAAAATATTTTTCCCTTTTGTGTGTCGTAAAGTATGTTGTGTGTGTTGTGTTACACGCGCCGCAATATAATTGACGCTTACTAGTCTCGGCACTATTCAACCTCACTGGCCCCAAAGTCTTCAGAAAAATTTTTGACTGAAACCTTGCATGGGGGGGGTTATTTGAGGTGCAGGACACGAACATCGGGCACTATTCCACATTATGGGCCCCAAGATTTGCAAAAAAATTTTTTCGTCGAAACTTCGTATAGGGGGGTTATTTGAGGTGCTGAACACGAATATCGTATTCATTTTGTACCGTAACCCCATTTTGGTGAGGTTACGGTAGGGTAACCCAAGATACGGTACCTTATGAAATTCGCTCAAATTTTACACAAAGGGGTTATTTGCGGTGCTGATCACGAATATCAACATCATTTTGCATGCCGCCTCCGTCTTCTCCGTGAAATTGGCATTTTCTCTGAATTTCATGCCGTATGCCTACCGTATCCCTACAAAAGTGAGGTTACGGTAAAAAATGGATACGATATTCGTGATCAGCACCTCGAATAACCCTCTTGGGCAAAATTTTAGAGGATACCATGAGGTACCGTATCTTGGGTTACCCTAGGGTAACCTTCCCAAAATGGGGTTACGGTACAAAATGAATCCGATATTCGTGTTCAGCACCTCAAATAACCCGCCTATACAAAGTTTCGACGGAAAATTTTTTTTGAAAATTTTGGGGCCCCTAATGTGGAATAGTGCCGAACATCGTATTCATTTTGTACCGTAACCCCATTTTGGTAGGGGTATCTCACGGAATTCGCTCCAATTTTGCACAAGGATGTTATTTGAGGTACTGATCACGAACATCAACCTTGTTTTGCATGCCATCTTCGTCTTCTCCTTGAAATTGGCTTTTTCTCTTAATTTCATGCCGTATACCTACCGTATCTCTACAAAAATGGGGTTATGGTACGAAATGAATGCGATATGTGATGGCATTCAAAATCATGACAAGCAAATATGGCATTGAGTCTGCTCCTTTCATTACTCCTGCACCATCAAGAACTACAGGCTGGAGTATGAAAATAAGAATCTCTGTTGCCAGAACACAGATCAGGTCTAAATTTTTCTCAATACGAGTCCTACCTTTGATCAGGAAAGTTAATACTGATGACCTTCCTCGTTTATCAGTAAATGCATTCAAGGAATCAGCAAAAAGGCTCGTGCTTTCAGAGGTTTCCTAACATCTGGTGGCCCTGCTATTAATAATTTGTACTGATAATCTAGGTTATTTGTATTTACAAGTGCTCCGACTCGCCTCCGGCGAGTCTCGCACTTGCCCGCTTCGCGGGACTTCGGTACTAACGTACCAATATTTTTCAACAAAGCAAATGAACCGACAGTTGCGAGGCTCGCCGAAGGCGAGTCGGAGCACTTGTAGGAATGTAATCAAATTGTGTGTTGGTAATCGCTTCTGTATAGGAACTTCAACTTCGCACTTACCCCTTACGAAAACACTCAATTGACTTCAGCCAGAACCCTGAGAGTTTAACCACTGATAGCAACTTGTATTCCAATAAGTTAATGAATAAACAATAAATAAACATCCGCTTTTTTGTGGTAGACTGTTCATAGACATTCGCACATGAAACCTATACCGTTCGACTCAGAATTGTGCCCCGCAGTGCAAAAAATCATTTCTATCTACGCGAAGCGCGGCGAAGCTGCGCTTTGCGCAGATGACAGTGATTTTTTGCACTGCGGGGCACAATTCTGAGTCGAACGGTATAGGTTTCATGTGTGTTTGTCGGTTGGATCGTGAGATATAAGCGATAACCAACAAACACACAAACAGATGAGTTTTACTCTATAGTGATGAGGTGCCGATTTATGTTGTACATACTGCGGCAAACTTATTGTAATCATTGATTTTAAAAGTATTGTACATACGTGAGCTTTGTTTCACGTCTTTGAATAAATAAATAAATAAATAAATAAATAGATGAAAATATTCGTGATCAGCACCCCAAATAACCCCCCCCTGGACAAAACTTGAAAGGATTCTGTGAGGTACCGTATCCTGGGTTACCTTACCGTAACCCTACCAAAATGGGGTTACCGTACAAAATGCTCCTCTCCAAACCATCATACCGTTGGGTAGCAGAAACTTTGTAACGAGTATCTTTTTTTTGAAGAAAGTCACTCATTTGTTTGGATATGCTGGCTATTGTTTCGGGAGTAGAGAGCAACCTTGAGACGGGAAGGTTTCTCATATGTCCATAGCACACCTTCGTTGCCGCGCACCTGGAAGATAAGTTTAACAACATCGTGCATTTCTCAAGCCTGACAATGGTTAGCTTTTCTTCCTCGGAGAATCAACAGCAGCGGAGTCCTTACTCCTTCCTGACAATTATTTAAACGGAACAACACGCATCTCTTATATATTTTGATATCTTGTTCAGACTCATTTTAAGGGTCTTTTTAATCATCGCAAGAATCCCCTTTGTATCCACTGATCGGAGTCGGCTCAATTCACTTTTCATGCCAGCAATTCCTTCTGCCTACCATAGTTTCACGATCTTCTGCACTATTCGCAAGGATTCTCTAAGTTGTCTTGCTATTGCACCAGTGGACTCTCCAGACTGCTCGAGAGGCACAATGGATTCGCGATGTGGTCTTTCTTCCAGAAGTTCAGGGAACCGAATGTGACGTAGGTCAAGCGAGAGAAGATCATGTGGGGGTCGAATATGTCTAGAATGAAAAATTAATAAAACTTACAAATAAAAATATACAGGGTGGCTGAAAAGTATTGGAGCGTTTTTCAAAAGTAATATTTATCTGAAGTTGTTGTATGCCGAGATGGGATGTTGATCAGTATGTTGGTCCCATATAAGCCATATAACTATAATACTATCTTCCAACAGGGTAGCCTTCCTGCACGTGGAGAAAATCGACAATGACTTTTTCTCACACCCGTGTGCCTTTGTCCTCTTAATTGAAGGATGAAAGTCTTGGAACAATACGGATCGTGGCCGGCTCAATTTCTCTGCTTAGCGCAAGTTCGATGAAAAGTCGTCAAGCAGGAAACTCCCCATCTCGGACCGTGAACTCACAGAGATAGGGACGAATCAGGTCAGGGTAGGCTGCGGCGCATCTTCATTTTCGCGATCGCACCTTTGAAGCTTGTGTGGGAAGCAGTTGTGAACATTTCCAGCAATTCGTCTATATAGTGTTATTTGGAACATTTCTGTCTCACTGGGACAGAAAATGCCATCTCTGAGCGTTTACTTTCAAGAATATAGCGTTTTTGCGCGCGCCAATACTTTTCAGCCACCCTGTAGAAGTGCCGAATGAGGCGTCCATACTTTTCGGCCACCCTGTATACAGCGCGTAACAATCTTTGGCATTCTATTTGGTGTATGACCCCTACCTTTGCACAGTCACCCTCCTTTCCGTGCGTACATACTATGCGTTGCTCCGATACACATTGTCTCTCGTAGTCGTAGATCTTCACGAGATCCCAGAATCTCGGCTACGTACGGCCCCATAATTCATCCAGCTTATTTTCCTCTATGCGGAATGTACCAGGTACTGCCAACGACGTTTCAGCAAGTCACGTGCGGCTATCACTCTGGTCAAAATGTTTGCTCGTCGGAGGATCGGAGTGATTACGACAGCTGCTGGCCACAACATTTCCCTCGTGCCTTCATCTCTGAATTTTCCGTATGGAGTCTGGATGCAGTCAGCGATTCGTATCACCGAGGGATTATGGCTAGGACGGCCGCGAAATCCCATTGGTGGTCTAAAAACTCTCGCGGCAACTGCTGCGAAGACCCGAGAGATGAGTGATTCATGTGCACCGTTGGTCCATACATCAAGTGCCCGTACATCTATCCATTACGTTGTACCTTTGCAAAATGGGCAGAATGACAGATAGCTGGACTTTTCAGAGACAATGTATTACATTTCCTGGTACTGCAGGGCAAAAGAGCGCATTTTTCTGCTCGAGATGGAAGTCTAGCTAGCGTAAGGAATGGACATGGTGGAGAGAAACGTGTAGAGACATCACCGGGTCCCCTTGATCGCCTTGCAAAAAGTGTTCTTAAGGATGTTTGACTAGAAAGTGACCGAGCCCGCCTGGATAAAATGCACTTTTTCGTGGAGGAATCACGAGAAACAAGACACATGTTCAACCAAACCACACCCACATGTCTTTGGTCCGACGTCGAGAGTGGGCGAACGGTCCCGTCCGGCCTCTCCCTTAGTTCCTTTGCGCCGTTTCTTTCACAAGGTCTTGTAGTGAACTTCGGCAATAGCTCCTCGTATTTTGTTTCACCCTTCCAATAAAATATGACCTATTGATGCTTAACTATGATTTTGTCAGTGTTCAAGTCGAGTAGTCACAAGACAACGTATAAGATTTGGTTCTGAACATGGGCTTGCATTTCTTTGCGAGAGCGTTTTTCTTTCAAAAGCCCTACGTCTAGGTATGTAGTGGATTTTTTTTGGCTTTTTCAAGATGTCAATTATGTACATACGAAAGCTGATTTAGAAAAGAATTTGCAATAAGAATCTCCAATCTGAAAAAAAAATTTATTTTTGCTGTCATGTCCCAAATGAAGTTTGAGGCACCCCACACGTGCCAGAACGATTATAACTACGGTTGATTTTAAACTGTTGGAGAAGTTTATAGTAAGGGTATAGCAGGCACGAAAATGAGGAAATTTGCGTTTCAAGTCCTGCTAGAACACTTCAGTCAATTGATCTCACACTGTGTGGTTGAGCTATTGACTCGACCTATTCGATATTAGTTTCATTCAGTCTTTTTTTTTTGAAGTGGTAGCCAATGAAAGCGCAGAAGTAGGTTGAGGAGAAGAATAGGGTTCACCACTCTTTCTTTTGCTTCTGATTCAACCACTCGTTCTCCCCTCTGATCTATTATTTCGATGCAACACTGGATAGTTAGATGTCGACTTCCAGTTTCAAGTGTTGTTAACAGCATTTTTTCCGTGTCGAAATAAAAAAAGAGGTATCGAAAGAGGTGATGTACTGAGGCAAGAAAGCTCGTAGACCAAGGGGGGCGGAATGAGGGTGAGGGGGAGTGGAAGGTACCGAGGGCCAGAAATGCTCCGCTTTCTATTGCAGGTCTTTTCACCGAAAACAGCGCGAATATGCCACACAGAATAGGTAATGAAGTTCTGGGTTTCGGGTCATGACCCTCTTTCTTTGACGGCGGTCACCAGTTCGTAAAGTTTGCCTAACCAAGTGATTACGTCACTCTTTCTGCATCAGAAAGTTGAGCTATCCAAAGCATGATTTCTCCTGAGCCTGTTCTGATGTTCAGCAGCGATATGTTTGGCGGAGGGGAGTCGACGTTGTTTATGCATTTTTCTAGAGAAAATTTGCTGTACGATTCAGTTTCCTAGTGAAGCAGTGATAAATTCATTTGTATCCTCAGAAAGAAAGAAGAAATAAAATTAAGAAGACATGTTTCGGATGTATGGCAATACAAAAGGCGGGATTTGTCTGCCTCTATGAGCATTATCGTCATGGGGCAATACTTTTGAGAATGGTCTTCAACAAGTGGCGGGACGTCAGTAACGAGAAGTGAAGACCTTTTATGAATTTTCTTCCAAAATTTCATTCATAGCATGAGACATATTGAGGTACTTCGAAGAAACCAACATCATAAAATGTTGATTGAACACAAAGTCTGCCTAATCGATGCAATTTTCAACGACAAACATTGCATCGTGTCCAATTGTGAAGAGATCAATTATCCGTGCATACTACGCCCGTGGCATCTCTTAGCCCGTATGCTGACATCATTTGTGTAAAATGTCAGTTTTTGGTATGGTCTGTGGGTAAAATGTACACTGTAGTGCGAGACACTTGATGGATGTATTGGAGCATGCACAGAGCTGTCATGTCTCACAAAACACGCATGGACTATTTTTTGTTAAAAAAGTGATTAGGTGTTCTGCATCGAACACCACGTTGTAAGTATTGTACATTACCTTGCACATGCATATCTCGTGACTGTGGGGTCACTATGAGACAAAATGGGGTGCTCACTCCCCCCCCCCCCCCCCCCCCCCCC